>OY735246.1:40932874-41014612 GCA_963457695.1 Neria commutata
GGCACACGAGCAGTGGACTGTATGCATATATGTAAATGTTAAAAGTGCAAAAGAGATTGCAGTGGGAGAGAAGAAGTTGGTACGTGCTATGTACAAATGGGGATTTGTAATTTTTGTGCAAATTTTTTTGTTTGCATATGCCAATGGCTATATGATTTTTGGTATTTATGGGTTATACCTTGGTAACGGGTTGTTACCGCCAATGGAAATAAGCATAAAGTGAAAGCAACTTACAGTTTGCCCTTTTTTTGTGGATAAAGGGGCTTTTATTTTAAAGGGTTGATGTTTGAATATAATATAGCTGCTTCTGCTGCTCCAGATGAGGCTGCTTCTGCTGCTAGTGCTGATTATTCCTCTATTGTTGTTTTTAATTGTTGCTGCTGCTTGGCATTCAGCACTTTTTTAATTTTAATTTGCCAAATTTTGTGTTGTTATTAGCTTTTAGAGTTACTTAGGTTTTATGGATTTTAAACCGTAGTGTTGTTATTGTAGTGCTCATGTATGTTTTAAACTGTAGTGTTGTTGTTGTATTTTTTATGTATGTTTGAGGTTGTAGTTGTTGTAGGTTTTATGTAATTTTAATTTGTCATGTTTGTACAATTTCTTACTTAATCCGTATTTTTTTGTTTTTCGTATGAAATGTTCTTTTCACTTTATGCACATTATGCTTTTAAAACTTTTAGTCATATCACACGCGCCGATTCGAGGTAGGCCTCGAAGGACCAATGTTTAAGTCATTTCCGACTTATATATTTTAGAATTGAGTCGTTGCAGACTTCTTTTATTAAAGGGAACACAAGGATTTTTATGTTGAATTTGCGCGGAATTGCGCGTTTAATACAAAATATAATTTTTAAATTAAACAAAGTTTAAAGAAAAGAAAAGACACTTCGTCGCGGTCACTGCGGTCACTTGTAGGTTGGTTGTGTAGATCCGTGAGCGCGCGAGAGCGGAACAACCGGGAAAAAGTGACAGCTGGAAGGAAGCGGACTGGAAATGATTAGTGAGGAGAATGGAAGAAGAATGGGAAGTGAAAAAGAAGAGGTTTATACGGGATGGGAATGAGGCAGTTAAAGAAATGGAAAAAAATCATAGCTGCTGCTCATAGGCGTTTAGCCAACAATGTTCTGGATTTAGCGATGAAGAATGCATATGTTTTGCATCACCGTTAGGTTGCGCTGGCTGCCTAAAAAGGCCACTCGTGGACCATGTTGGGTCCTTAGCGATACCAGTTAGAGTTCCGTTTAGGAGTGGTCAAAGTAATTATCTGTCATAATTTGGGTGTGCTTCACAAAACTGCAAAGAGGCCCGAAACCCGGATTCGAAATCTGTTCGAGCCCTGAAAAGACAGACACTCCATAACAAGTCAGACGAGTTCTAGCGAAGGCGGGGCAGGAGCACAGTATGCGTTCCAATGTATCTCTGCTACCCGCTTCTTTGCATTTCCTGCAACTGTCGACGTTTGTTATACCCATCCTATGTGCATGCTCTGCTACACGGTAGTGTTCCGTTAGTGCATCTGTGATAGCTCTACATTCTATTCTTGGGAGAGCCAATATAAGCATATATACTTTTCGTCATAGGGATTTTACATGGTTTTGAAGGTCGCACAGGTGCTTAGGTTAGTATCACCATATAAATGTATAACAATTTCAGCACATTGAACTTCCACTTTTTTGGGAGCACTTGTTCTCATTTCAGACAAGGCGACAGTTTTCCGGTCATCAAGGTGATAAAACGACGGCGATATCGCAATATGCACTAAAGTCTGAAACTCAAGCATATTCCGAAAAATGCAATATACCGTTGTGTATGACTTCCAAAAAGTCATGTTTCGAAAAATTCCACACTCTATAAAAAAAATTAAATATATATGCTAAATTCTGTGTTCATATTAACAGTTTGCCTTAGTTGATTGGCTTTAAAAAATAAGCATAATCGAAAATAACACTTGTTTGACTTCCACACATACTTCGAATTTTTAGTGACCTACCTGCATACGGCCGCCCAGAGGCGGTGTACCCTTTTTGGAGGCTACAGGGTCAAGTAGGGTCTTGATAAAAAAAATAATAGCAGAATCGTGTTTTGTGGCCTAAATGTAGTTAGAAAGTGAATTTTAATTCAAAAAATCTCTCCTATGCAGTTGAGGGTTAATTTCTCTCTAGTTCCCAAATTTTTGATCTTGATGAAAAAATTACAGGAGGTAGTTTTTGTGTGTAGAAACAATGTTTGTTCAGGGAAAAAAAATTTGAGGTAAATAGGAGGCGTGGTAGGAGGTGAAGAAGGTAGAAGGCCTAGAGGCCTGCTTGGGAAAGAAAGCCAAAAAAGTTGCATATGAAGTTTTAAGATTCTTTCTATTTAAGTTCCCTTTTTCATAAAATCAAACATATAAATATAAAAAAACAAAAATAATATAGTTTATGGTTAACAATTTAAATTCACTGGCGTAACCGACATTAAATATAAAGGGGTGATGTATAAACTAGAGCATTTTTAAAATTCGATGTATGTATATGTATATATATTTGATTTAATTATTTTTTTATAACTTTCAAAGAAGCAATCTTCTTGTATACCGTGAAATGCGTTTTCATTGCAGTAGGAACCAATACAGCGGTATCGATAAACGGACATAAAAATAAAATTCCAATATATTTCTGGTTTGTGATGCGATGTGTTTGTTCAACCATGGTATCATCGAAGAAAAAAGCAAAACATTTGTAAGGTGTTTCAAGCATCTTGAACTGATCTTCCAAGTGCCACTAAATGAAAGTGCAGATTGTTTGAGTACCAAATTCGTCTTCTTTTAAACACATCTCATTTTGAATCGACATACAGTATAGGTTAGAGGTGATTACTGGGCCTTCTTTAGGCTTGTTCATTCCTTCGTTAGCATTGTAATCAGCAGTCACAAGCCGCATATATGTACCTTGCTCATTGAGATTTTGCATTAACACTTGAAGCTATGGTAGATTTCCCAGACGGCAAGTCAGGCGTGCCGCTACCGAACTCATATTCACCTAAATTTACTGCAGCTGCTTCAACTGGTGAAATTGATTCATTAATCAATTTGAAATTTGGATCATCAAAGTCGTTATCGTTGTCAAAACCGATTTCAACATCTGTTTCTAGATCTGAGTCGAATTCTTCCACAATTTGCCTTCTCTGATAGTCAGAAAAGTTTAAAACTTTCCCGAAATTCCATTTCTCTATAGATATAACAAGTAAGAAAGTATCAGGCGGGTTTCACCGACAGAGTAATACCCTAATGTACCATGTTCCCAAGTGGGGTGATAATTCACTGAAATTGTGGGTGCATTTGATTTACAACCTACATAGTTGGCGGACACGCCCATTTTTGGCAGACTACAAGATATACCTAATAAGACTACATATATATGCCAAATATTGATGCTCTGACAGGTGTACAACAGATGTGATCGGCATATTTATTCTACCGCCCCCAAGGTGGGCGGACCACGCCCATTTCTGGAGAATTGAAAGGTATTCCTACCAGGAACGAAGTAACCAAATTTGGATGCTCTGATGTATATATTATGGGAGTTAAGAGGATTTTTCGTTTATTACCTATATAGTGGGCGGACCAAGCCCATTTTCTTGTATGGCATCTAAGACCTATATATCAACTTGGGAACCGAATTTCTTTCATTTATATTCGTAACTAGTTAATTGGAAGCCATTTTACCCGAAAAATTTTGCCGCCTATTTAGTGGGCGGACCATGCCCATTTTTTCATATAACATAGATGACCGACTGCTTAACTTGAATACCAAGTATTATTCATTTCAATGAGTAATTAGACAAATTACAGGAATTTGTTCGCAAAATCTATGACTAAAGCGTGATAAAATACCTAGTTACTCCGATTTTATCAAAATTTTAGCTTGAGAAATGTGCTGTGCATATAGGATCATGTGGGGACAGGTCGGTTTCTCTCTTATATCTTCCTAACCCGTTTACATAAAATAAAAAAAAAATACATTCTATAATCTATGGATAGCCCTTTCTAACGATACCCCACACGATACGATTTAAAAATATTTTTATTTTTTTTTGTCCGACCCGAAAACCTTTAAAAATTATAAAAAAATATTTCCAAAAATATTTCTTAACTTTTTATATTGAAAATATGTTCAGGTTATTAACCCTCTAACGGGTAAGACCGTCTTAAGACGGTCTACGATTTCGGGCCTCCAGAGTCAAATCTGAAATTATTTTTTCTTCAATATAGGAAAATATCTATTAAGAATAGTCTGTTCGACATTTTGATAAACAAACGAAAGCACTCCGACTACATGGTTGAGTGCAATAATCAATGCAGTGCGAGAAACCGACGAATAAGCATCGAAAATTATTCCGGAAAAAATTTGTTTTTCAATTGCGAAAAAAGTTCATTTAAAATCAAGTTATCGACTTCATAATTTTTCTTTAAGTAGTTAGACCAATTTACTTGAATTATATTATATGTTTTAAGTTTAAAAAAACATTTAACCCTCAAACGGGCAAGATCGAAAAAATAGTCACATCGACCTGATAATTTTTTTTCAAGTAAATATACTTAAAATAACCATTAATTCATATTAAAATTTTAAAATTTGCCCCTGGAACGCCCGCCAGGTGAGAAATAGTTAAGACCGTCTTAAGACGGTCTTACCGGTTTGAGCGTAAAAAATTACACAGGTATATATTTTTCGACCAAGCAAGTAAATTGAGAAAAATGAAGGAAAAAGGTATAAAACATGGTATTTTTTATGGTGATAGTCTCAGAAACAATATATGATTCTATGATCCATGACTGTACAATATAGATGAAGATCACATTTGGAACAAACGACTTGTATATTTGAATTTTTACAATGTTTGTACTTCTTTCTGCCGTTTCTATCAACGCAAAATGGAAGACAATCTACACCACCGAACTAAATATTAGCAACTAGATTATCAGCTTTTTTCTCAACACCTGATGTTCCAGACTGTTCCAGACTTGGATGCATGGATGGATGGCTGACCTACAAGTCTTTGAAAGAAACAAGTCCAGCAGTTATTTCCTCACGGAATTGTGGAAGCTGTAGACTGTCCTTTTTCGGATACTTTGCTGGAATTATTTGCTTCGTCAGTATACATACGATTGTATAGAATAAATGCATTGGTAGCTGCCATGTCCACAAAATGATAGAATAGTCATAATATTTTGAATCTTAGCTCGATTGTGATATCGACCCATACGACCGTCCATCAGATCGACTCCACCCATGTGATCATAGTATTCTCGGATGGTTTGCAGGCAGTCGATTTCAATGAACTTGTTTTACTTTCTATCATACCGAGGTGCCTTCGCTGTTTGTAGATTGGTATTAGTTCTGATATTGAAAGATTCAATATCAATGTATTTAGATGCCAGACGCACACACTGGTTATGTCTCCACAAAACAGTATTCACATCGACTCCTTGGATTGAGGTCATGCATTCTAGGGAGTTTATGTTTTCCTTTAAAGCACATCAGTTTGTTTCTTTAGTGAACAACCCAATCATTTTGTCGGTGAAAAAGTAATTGAAGAGCTCCATTGGTGTTTCGAGCTTTTTTAGAGCCAATGGAAGTGATGAATCGCCACGAAAAGCCACCTAGTTTAGATGTAAACGCATGGCGCATTTACTCCAAAAATATTTGGTTAGCTCTTTTGAGTCATTTGATATTGCACTTAGAGCTGTTAATATACAATATACACAATGAATGTTTATTTTATAAAGTGATTTATATAAATATGCCATATATGTATATGTAAACCTTCTCCAATAAAGACACCCTCAGTTGGCTGACATAATGGTCCAAAAGCTTCAACTCGGCAATGGAGATCGAGCTCTTTTGGGTGGTTTGAAGCGTAGGGGAGAGGGGGGTGCCTTCGTCCTTGAGGCACATTCGTCATAGGCGATTTCGGTATGAAGGAGTCATCGGACATCACTGTTTATTAGTAAAAACTAACCCATCACTAGCAGAAATACCCCTCACAAAGTTTGCCATCTCTATCTGAACAGCTGACAAAGTTACATTTGATTTTGTGTTTTCGCGCTTCGTTGCCGAATTTTCAGGTCGGTAACGTAAGAAGTTTGTGGTGTACATATATCATTATTTCAACCTAAAGTGTATTAGTATTACTTGAATACTAATTATTGTGTAAATAAAAGTGTTTTATGTGAAAATAAAACACTGAAATTAGGAGTAAAAAAATAAAAAGAAAAAAAAGTGACACCAGGTTGGACTCGTCTTTTTTTCATGGGGCACATTCGTCAATATAACTTCACAGGTACCAAAAATCGAAATCGAGTTGAGGCTTCCAAGACCCTCGAACCTGGCTTAAACCTCCCGTAACCACACAAACTTAATATTAGGGTCGATCTCAGCACTTTAAACTTTATATATAAAAAAAAATTTATAAAAAAAATTTACAATAACTACCTTTTTTTGAAGCTCTTAAACATGATTTTTTTAATGCAAAATATAATAAAAACGTGTTATGTAACCAAAAACATGTCTTATCTAGTCTAAACAAGATTCTGTATTACATTATGGTACCTTCAAGTGTGAATGCCGAAAGTGCCCCGCCAAATGTCGAAGCTACCCTGGCATGGGGGCACATTCAGCGAAATGACTTTTTTTACTAATCATGAAAAAAATAATACAAACGGAACTTTTTAAAGAAATTTTAGTATAACATTTTATTGTTAAATAATGATGTATTGTAACAGTCTAATCGGTTTTTAAATATTTTCATTACCTTCTGAAATATAGGCCTTCAAAAAAAAGTAGACGAAGGCACCCCCCTCTCCCCTACATTTTTCTGGTCGCAGTTGATGAGGATGGTTCTTGTGTCTGAAATGTTTCAACCGCCATAATATCGTGAACGAATGCTGAAGAAGCTACTGGTTGCTCGATGTCACTGATTTTTAATGACAAATTTATAACCTGTCAATTCATTCAACTTTTTTTTCTTATAATAAAATTAGAGCGATTCATCTAATACACAAAAATTACATAAAAAGGGGAAAAAAACTTACAATAATAGGTAACATTATATGATGTGAACAACAAAAGAAGAAAACAATAATGAAGCAGGGGGAGACCATTTTTTTTCACGTAAACGGGTAAGACCGTCTAGAGACGGTCTTTAATATTTCGTTTCCAATGTACACTTAAATGTTTTTTTAAACTTAAAACATATAATATAATTCAAGTAAATTGGTCTAACTACTTAAAGAAAAACAAGTAAGGAAGTATCAGTCGGGTTTCACCGACAGAGTAATACCCTACACCATGATCCCAAGTGGGGTGATAATTCACTGAAATTGTGGGTGCATTTGATTTACAACCTACATAGTTGGCGGACCACGCCCATTTTTGGCAGACTACAAGATATACATAATAGGACTATATATGACAAATATTGATGCTCTGACAGGTGTACAACAGATGTTATCGGCATATTTATTTTACTGCCCCCATGGTGGGCGGACCACGCCCATTTCTGGAGAATTAAAAGATATTAATACCAGGAACGAAGTAACCAAATCTGGACTCTCTTGTGTATATATTATGGAAGTTAAGAGGATTTTTTGTTTGTCGCCTATATAGTGGGCGGACCACGCCCATTTTCTTGTATGGCATCTAAGACCTATATATCAACTTGGGAACCGAATTTCATTCATTTATATTCGTAACTAGTCAATTGGGAGCCATTTTACCGACAAAATTTTGCCGCCTATATAGTGGGCGGACCACGCCCATTTTTTCGTGAGATATAGAAGACCTACCTATTAACTTTAATACCAAGTATTATTCTTTTCCATGAGTAATTACACAAATTATAGCAATTTAATCGAAAAAAAACCCGAGGTAGTGGGACTTACAGGCCCATTGTGGGCGTGTCCTTTAACCGATATGACTAATTTTAACATTTTACCTAACCCGAGGTTCACTGTGACTGTGTACCAAATTTGGTCCTAATCGGACAACTCCTTCTTTCTTTTTTTTGCGTACACGCAGACGGACGGACAGACAGACAGACGGACAACCGGAAATGAAAAGAGAAAGTGATTCTGATCATTTCTATATACTTATGTCTATACCTAGGAAGGCTCCTTTAATGCGTTACAATTTTGGCACAAAGTTATTATACCCTATTACCATAGGTGTAGGGTATAATTATGAAGTCGATAACTTGATTTTAAATGAACTTTTTTCGCAATTGAAAAACAAATTTTTTCCGGAATAATTTTCGATGCTTATTCGTCGGTTTCTCGCACTGCATTGATTATTGCACTCAACCATGTAGTCGGAGTGCTTTCGTTTGTTTATCAAAATGTCGAACAGACTATTCTTAATAGATATTTTCCTATATTGAAGAAAAAATAATTTCAGATTTGACTCTGGAGGCCAGAAATCGAAGACCGTCTTAAGACGGTCTTACCCGTTAGAGGGTTAACTTCACTTTGCAGATGTCGTCAAATCTAGTAATCAATTTTTCACCCACTTCCCGACTACTTAGAGATCTGAAACTTTGCATACATGCCTAATCTAGAGCCCAATACATGAAACAATAAATTTTATGGGCGTAGGATAAGGGGCGTGGCACTTTTTTATAAACTCCAGATTTGTGTATAACTTTAGAACTACACATCACACATCAATGAAACTCGGTAGGAACTTACTACATATCCATATCCTTCTACTGAGAAAATAAGGGGGCGCTGGATAAGGGGGCGTGGCACCCCCCATACAAACAAAATTTTTGATTTCGATTAGCTTTGGAACTAAAGGTCGTGCAGCATTGAAATTTCGTATGCAGTCGCTTCTTGGATATGTCGTCCCACTGGTAAAATTTTATGGGCGTAGGATAAGGGGGCGTGGCACCGCCCATACAAACAAAATTTTTGATCTCGATTTGCTTTGGAACTAAAGGTCGTGCTGCATTGAAATTTCGTATGCAGTCGCCTCTTGGATGTGTCGTCCCACTGGTAAAATTTTATGGGCGTAGGATAAGGGGGCGTGGCACCGCCCATACAAACAAAATTTTTGATCTCGATTAGCTTTGGAACTAAAGGTCGTGCAGCATTGAAATTTCGTATGCAGTCGCCTCTTGGATTTGTCGTCCCACTGGTAAAATTTTATGGGCGTAGGATAAGGGGGCGTGGCACCGCCCATACAAACAAAATTTTTGATCTCGATTAGCTTTGGAACTAAAGGTCGTGCAGCATTGAAATTTCGTATGCAGTCGCCTCTTGGATGTGTCGTCCCACTGGTAAAATTTTATGGGCGTAGGATAAGGGGGCGTGGCACCGCCCATACAACCAAAATTTTTGATCTCGATTTGCTTTGGAACTAAAGGTCGTGCTGCATTGAAATTTCGTATGCAGTCGCCTCTTGGATGTGTCGTCCCACTGGTAAATTTTAGTATAACATTTTATTGTTAAATAATGATGTATTGTAACAGTCTAATCGGTTTTTAAATATTTGCATTACCTTCTGAAATATAGGCCTTCAAAAAAAAGTAGACGAAGGCACCCCCCTCTCCCCTACATTTTTCTGGTCGCAGTTGATGAGGATGGTTCTTGTGTCTGAAATGTTTCAACCGCCATAATATCGTGAACGAATGCTGAAGAAGCTACTGGTTGCTCGATGTCACTGATTTTTAATGACAAATTTATAACCTGTCAATTCTTTCAACTTTTTTTTCTTATAATAAAATTAGAGCGATTCATCTAATACACAAAAATTACATAAAAAGGGGAAAAAACTTACAATAATAGGTAACATTATATGATGTGAACAACAAAAGAAGAAAACAATAATGAAGCAGGGGGAGACCATTTTTTTTCACGTAAACGGGTAAGACCGTCTAGAGACGGTCTTTAATATTTCGTTTCCAATGTACACTTAAATGTTTTTTTAAACTTAAAACATATAATATAATTCAAGTAAATTGGTCTAACTACTTAAAGAAAAACAAGTAAGGAAGTATCAGTCGGGTTTCACCGACAGAGTAATACCCTACACCATGATCCCAAGTGGGGTGATAATTCACTGAAATTGTGGGTGCATTTGATTTACAACCTACATAGTTGGCGGACCACGCCCATTTTTGGCAGACTACAAGATATACATAATAGGACTATATATGACAAATATTGATGCTCTGACAGGTGTACAACAGATGTTATCGGCATATTTATTTTACTGCCCCCATGGTGGGCGGACCACGCCCATTTCTGGAGAATTAAAAGATATTAATACCAGGAACGAAGTAACCAAATCTGGACTCTCTGGTGTATATATTATGGAAGTTAAGAGGATTTTTTGTTTGTCGCCTATATAGTGGGCGGACCACGCCCATTTTCTTGTATGGCATCTAAGACCTATATATCAACTTGGGAACCGAATTTCATTCATTTATATTCGTAACTAGTCAATTGGGAGCCATTTTACCGACAAAATTTTGCCGCCTATATAGTGGGCGGACCACGCCCATTTTTTCGTGAGATATAGAAGACCTACCTATTAACTTTAATACCAAGTATTATTCTTTTCCATGAGTAATTACACAAATTATAGCAATTTAATCGAAAAAAAACCCGAGGTAGTGGGACTTACAGGCCCATTGTGGGCGTGTCCTTTAACCGATATGACTAATTTTAACATTTTACCTAACCCGAGGTTCACTGTGACTGTGTACCAAATTTGGTCCTAATCGGACAACTCCTTCTTTCTTTTTTTTGCGTACACGCAGACGGACGGACAGACAGACAGACGGACAACCGGAAATGAAAAGAGAAAGTGATTCTGATCATTTCTATATACTTATGTCTATACCTAGGAAGGCTCCTTTAATGCGTTACAATTTTGGCACAAAGTTATTATACCCTATTACCATAGGTGTAGGGTATAATTATGAAGTCGATAACTTGATTTTAAATGAACTTTTTTCGCAATTGAAAAACAAATTTTTTCCGGAATAATTTTCGATGCTTATTCGTCGGTTTCTCGCACTGCATTGATTATTGCACTCAACCATGTAGTCGGAGTGCTTTCGTTTGTTTATCAAAATGTCGAACAGACTATTCTTAATAGATATTTTCCTATATTGAAGAAAAAATAATTTCAGATTTGACTCTGGAGGCCAGAAATCGAAGACCGTCTTAAGACGGTCTTACCCGTTAGAGGGTTAATTTCACTTTGCAGATGTCGTCAAATCTAGTAATCAATTTTTCACCCACTTCCCGACTACTTAGAGATCTGAAACTTTGCATACATGCCTAATCTAGAGCCCAATACATGAAACAATAAATTTTATGGGCGTAGGATAAGGGGCGTGGCACTTTTTTATAAACTCCAGATTTGTGTATAACTTTAGAACTACACATCACACATCAATGAAACTCGGTAGGAACTTACTACATATCCATATCCTTCTACTGAGAAAATAAGGGGGCGCTGGATAAGGGGGCGTGGCACCCCCCATACAAACAAAATTTTTGATTTCGATTAGCTTTGGAACTAAAGGTCGTGCAGCATAGAAATTTCGTATGCAGTCGCTTCTTGGATATGTCGTCCCACTGGTAAAATTTTATGGGCGTAGGATAAGGGGGCGTGGCACCGCCCATACAAACAAAATTTTTGATCTCGATTTGCTTTGGAACTAAAGGTCGTGCTGCATTGAAATTTCGTATGCAGTCGCCTCTTGGATGTGTCGTCCCACTGGTAAAATTTTATGGGCGTAGGATAAGGGGGCGTGGCACCGCCCATACAAACAAAATTTTTGATCTCGATTAGCTTTGGAACTAAAGGTCGTGCAGCATTGAAATTTCGTATGCAGTCGCCTCCTGGATGTGTCGTCCGACTGGTAAAGTTTTATGGGCGTAGGATAAGGGGGCGTGGCACCGCCCATACAAACAAAATTTTTGATCTCGATTAGCTTTGGAACTAAAGGTCGTGCAGCATTAAAATTTCGTATGCAGTCGCCTCTTGGATGTGTCGTCCGACTGGTAAAATTTTATGGGCGTAGGATAAGGGGGCGTGGCACCGCCCATACAAACAAAATTTTTGATCTCGATTAGCTTTGGAAGTAAAGGTCGTGCAGCATTGAAATTTCGTATGCAGTCGCCCCTTGGATTTGTCGTCCCACTGGTAAAATTTTATGGGCGTAGGATAAGGGGGCGTGGCACCGCCCATACAAACAAAATTTTTGATCTCGATTAGCTTTGGAACTAAAGGTCGTGCAGCATTGAAATTTCGTATGCAGTCGCCTCTTGGATGTGTCGTCCCACTGGTAAAATTTTATGGGCGTAGTATAAGGGGGCGTGGCACCGCCCATACAAACAAAATTTTTGATCTCGATTAGCTTTGGAACTAAAGGTCGTGCAGCATTGAAATTTCGTATGCAGTCGCCTCTTGGATTTGTCGTCCCACTGGTAAAATTTTATGGGCGTAGGATAAGGGGGCGTGGCACCGCCCATACAAACAAAATTTTTGATCTCGATTAGCTTTGGAACTAAAGGTCGTTCAGCATTGAAATTTCGTATGCAGTCGCCTCTTGGATGTGTCGTCCCACTGGTAAAATTTTATGGGCGTAGGATAAGGGGGCGTGGCACCGCCCATACAAACAAAATTTTTGATCTCGATTAGCTTTGGAACTAAAGGTCGTTCAGCATTGAAATTTCGTATGCAGTCGCCTCTTGGATGTGTCGTCCCACTGGTAAAATTTTATGGGCGTAGGATAAGGGGGCGTGGCACCGCCCATACAAACAAAATTTTTGATCTCGATTTGCTTTGGAACTAAAGGTCGTGCTGCATTGAAATTTCGTATGCAGTCGCCTCTTGGATGTACCGTCCCACTGGTAAAATTTTATGGGCGTAGGATAAAGGGGCGTGGCACCGCCCATACAAACAAAATTTTTGATCTCGATTAGCTTTGGAACTAAAGGTCGTGCAGCATTGAAATTTCGTATGCAGTCGCCTCTTGGATTTGTCGTCCCACTGGTAAAATTTTATGGGCGTAGGATAAGGGGGCGTGGCACCGCCCATACAAACAAAATTTTTGATCTCGATTAGCTTTGGAACTAAAGGTCGTTCAGCATTGAAATTTCGTATGCAGTCGCCTCTTGGATGTGTCGTCCCACTGGTAAAATTTTATGGGCGTAGGATAAGGGGGCGTGGCACCGCCCATACAAACAAAATTTTTGATCTCGATTTGCTTTGGAACTAAAGGTCGTGCTGCATTGAAATTTCGTATGCAGTCGCCTCTTGGATGTACCGTCCCACTGGTAAAATTTTATGGGCGTAGGATAAGGGGGCGTGGCACCGCCCATACAAACAAAATTTTTGATCTCGATTAGCTTTGGAACTAAAGGTCGTGCAGCATTGAAATTTCGTATGCAGTCGCCTCTTGTATGTGTCGTCCCACTGGTAAAATTTTATGGGCGTAGGATAAGGGGGCGTGGCACCGCCCATACAAACAAAATTTTTGATCTCGATTAGCTTTGGAACTAAAGGTCGTTCAGCATTGAAATTTCGTATGCAGTCGCCTCTTGGATGTGTCGTCCCACTGGTAAAATTTTATGGGCGTAGGATAAGGGGGCGTGGCACCGCCCATACAAACAAAATTTTTGATCTCGATTAGCTTTGGAACTAAAGGTCGTTCAGCATTGAAATTTCGTATGCAGTCGCCTCTTGGATGTGTCGTCCCACTGGTAAAATTTTATGGGCGTAGGATAAGGGGGCGTGGCACCGCCCATACAAACAAAATTTTTGATCTCGATTAGCTTTGGAACTAAAGGTCGTGCAGCATTGAAATTTCGTATGCAGTCGCCTCTTGGATTTGTCGTCCCACTGGTAAAATTTCATGGGCGTAGGATAAGGGGGCGTGGCACCGCCCATACAAACAAAATTTTTGATCTCGATTAGCTTTGGAACTAAAGGTCGTTCAGCATTGAAATTTCGTATGCAGTCGCCTCTTGGATGTGTCGTCCCACTGGTAAAATTTTATGGGCGTAGGATAAGGGGGCGTGGCACCGCCCATACAAACAAAATTTTTGATCTCGATTTGCTTTGGAACTAAAGGTCGTGCTGCATTGAAATTTCGTATGCAGTCGCCTCTTGGATGTACCGTCCCACTGGTAAAATTTTATGGGTGTAGGATAAGGGGCGTGGCACTTTTTTATCAACTCCAGATTTGTGTCTAACTTTAGAACTACACATCACACATCAATGAAACTCGGTAGGAACTTACTACATATCCATATCCTTCTACTGGGAAAATAAGGCGGGCACTGGATAAGGGGGCGTGGCACCCGCCAATACAAACAAAATTTTTGATCTCGATTAGCTTAAGAACTAAAGGTCGTGCAGCATTGAAATTTCGTATGCAGTCGCCTCTTGGATGTGTCGTCCCACTGGTAAAATTTTATGGGTGTAGGATAAGGGGCGTGGCACTTTTTTATCAACTCCAGATTTGTGTCTAACTTTAGAACTACACATCACACATCAATGAAACTCGGTAGGAACTTACTACATATCCATATCCTTCTACTGAGAAAATAAGGGGGGCACTGGATAAGGGGGCGTGGCACCCCCCCTACAAACCAAATTTTTGATCTCGATTAGCTTTGGAACTTAAGGTCGTGCAGCATTGAAATTTCGTATGCAGTCGCCTCTTGGATGTGTCGTCCCACTGGTAAAATTTTATGGGCGTAGGACAGGGGGCGTGGCACTTATCAAACAACTACACACTTGGGCTTCAGTTTATAATTATAGGTACACCACACATCAATGAAAAACGATAGGAACTTACTCGCCGCGCCTTGCAGGCAAAACCACAACAACTCATCGCGCCACAAATATGCCACGGATATTTTATGGGCGTAGGATAAGGGGGCGTGGCACCGCCCATACAAACAAAATTTTTGATCTCGATTTGCTTTGGAACTAAAGGTCGTGCTGCATTGAAATTTCGTATGCAGTCGCCTCTTGGATGTGTCGTCCCACTGGTAAAATTTTATGGGCGTAGGATAAGGGGGCGTGGCACCGCCCATACAAACAAAATTTTTGATCTCGATTAGCTTTGGAACTAAAGGTCGTGCAGCATTGAAATTTCGTATGCAGTCGCCTCTTGGATGTGTCGTCCGACTGGTAAAGTTTTATGGGCGTAGGATAAGGGGGCGTGGCACCGCCCATACAAACAAAATTTTTGATCTCGATTAGCTTTGGAACTAAAGGTCTTGCAGCATTGAAATTTCGTATGCAGTCGCCTCTTGGATGTGTCGTCCGACTGGTAAAATTTTATGGGCGTAGGATAAGGGGGCGTGGCACCGCCCATACAAACAAAATTTTTGATCTCGATTAGCTTTGGAAGTAAAGGTCGTGCAGCATTGAAATTTCGTATGCAGTCGCCTCTTGGATTTGTCGTCCCACTGGTAAAATTTTATGGGCGTAGGATAAGGGGGCGTGGCACCGCCCATACAAACAAAATTTTTGATCTCGATTAGCTTTGGAACTAAAGGTCGTGCAGCATTGAAATTTCGTATGCAGTCGCCTCTTGGATGTGTCGTCCCACTGGTAAAATTTTATGGGCGTAGGATAAGGGGGCGTGGCACCGCCCATACAACCAAAATTTTTGATCTCGATTTGCTTTGGAACTAAAGGTCGTGCTGCATTGAAATTTCGTATGCAGTCGCCTCTTGGATGTGTCGTCCCACTGGTAAAATTTTATGGGCGTAGGATAAGGGGGCGTGGCACCGCCCATACAAACAAAATTTTTTATCTCGATTAGCTTTGGAACTAAAGGTCGTGCAGCATTGAAATTTCGTATGCAGTCGCCTCTTGGATGTGTCGTCCCACTGGTAAAATTTTATGGGCGTAGGATAAGGGGGCGTGGCACCGCCCATACAAACAAAATTTTTGATCTCGATTAGCTTTGGAACTAAAGGTCGTGCAGCATTGAAATTTCGTATGCAGTCGCCTCTTGGATTTGTCGTCCCACTGGTAAAATTTTATGGGCGTAGGATAAGGGGGCGTGGCACCGCCCATACAAACAAAATTTTTGATCTCGATTAGCTTTGGAACTAAAGGTCGTTCAGCATTGAAATTTCGTATGCAGTCGCCTCTTGGATGTGTCGTCCCACTGGTAAAATTTTATGGGCGTAGGATAAGGGGGCGTGGCACCGCCCATACAAACAAAATTTTTGATCTCGATTAGCTTTGGAACTAAAGGTCGTTCAGCATTGAAATTTCGTATGCAGTCGCCTCTTGGATGTGTCGTCCCACTGGTAAAATTTTATGGGTGTAGGATAAGGGGCGTGGCACTTTTTTATCAACTCCAGATTTGTGTCTAACTTTAGAACTACACATCACACATCAATGAAACTCGGTAGGAACTTACTACATATCCATATCCTTCTACTGGGAAAATAAGGCGGGCACTGGATAAGGGGGCGTGGCACCCGCCAATACAAACAAAATTTTTGATCTCGATTAGCTTAAGAACTAAAGGTCGTGCAGCATTGAAATTTCGTATGCAGTCGCCTCTTGGATGTGTCGTCCCACTGGTAAAATTTTATGGGCGTAGGATAAGGGGGCGTGGCACCGCCCATACAAACAAAATTTTTGATCTCGATTAGCTTTGGAACTAAAGGTCGTGCAGCATTGAAATTTCGTATGCAGTCGCCTCTTGGATTTGTCGTCCCACTGGTAAAATTTTATGGGCGTAGGATAAGGGGGCGTGGCACCGCCCATACAAACAAAATTTTTGATCTCGATTAGCTTTGGAACTAAAGGTCGTTCAGCATTGAAATTTCGTATGCAGTCGCCTCTTGGATGTGTCGTCCCACTGGTAAAATTTTATGGGCGTAGGATAAGGGGGCGTGGCACCGCCCATACAAACAAAATTTTTGATCTCGATTAGCTTTGGAACTAAAGGTCGTTCAGCATTGAAATTTCGTATGCAGTCGCCTCTTGGATGTGTCGTCCCACTGGTAAAATTTTATGGGTGTAGGATAAGGGGCGTGGCACTTTTTTATCAACTCCAGATTTGTGTCTAACTTTAGAACTACACATCACACATCAATGAAACTCGGTAGGAACTTACTACATATCCATATCCTTCTACTGGGAAAATAAGGCGGGCACTGGATAAGGGGGCGTGGCACCCGCCAATACAAACAAAATTTTTGATCTCGATTAGCTTAAGAACTAAAGGTCGTGCAGCATTGAAATTTCGTATGCAGTCGCCTCTTGGATGTGTCGTCCCACTGGTAAAATTTTATGGGTGTAGGATAAGGGGCGTGGCACTTTTTTATCAACTCCAGATTTGTGTCTAACTTTAGAACTACACATCACACATCAATGAAACTCGGTAGGAACTTACTACATATCCATATCCTTCTACTGAGAAAATAAGGGGGGCACTGGATAAGGGGGCGTGGCACCCCCCATACAAACCAAATTTTTGATCTCGATTAGCTTTGGAACTTAAGGTCGTGCAGCATTGAAATTTCGTATGCAGTCGCCTCTTGGATGTGTCGTCCCACTGGTAAAATTTTATGGGCGTAGGACAGGGGGCGTGGCACTTATCAAACAACTACACACTTGGGCTTCAGTTTATAATTATAGGTACACCACACATCAATGAAAAACGATAGGAACTTACTCGCCGCGCCTTGCAGGCAAAACCACAACAACTCATCGCGCCACAAATATGCCACGGATATTAGGGTCGATCACAGCCGTATTATTTGTTAAATTGAGGATATGACATATGACGATAGTAAACACTGTTAATACCCTAAATATTGTGTACTGCTCTGCAAGTTTTAAATTCTTTTTGCGAAAAATTTCATAGCTCTAAAATTGAATTTACGGAAGACTAAAAAGTAGAAAATAAAATTATATAAAAAAAACTTTTTAAAAATAAGCTTTAATTTATTTAATGTACTAAAAAGTAGAAAATAAATTGTTTCCAAGTCACCTGTATCTTACTATTAATAAAAGCTTGTGCGCTCAATATCCATATTCAAAAAATCTTTCTTTACTAGAATCTATTTGCAAAAAATTATTTAAATCAAATATTGTGGTAACTGGTTGACAAATATTGAACACATGAGCGCCCCAAGCTTTTATTGATAGTAAGATACAGGTGACTTGGAAACAATTTATTTTCTACTTTTTAGTACATTAAATAAATTAAAGCTTATTTTTAAAAAGTTTTTTTTTATATAATTTTATTATCGTTCGAAATTGGCCCGTCTGGCCATAAAATTTTAACATTTTGACCTTTATCTTCTAAACCAATTCACCTAAAATTATAAAGAAGACATTTTAGGAATCCACGGACGTAGCCCTTTCTAACGATACCCCATAATATGTAAACAACAAAAATTTTTCGCTGAGGAAATTTTTTACTATTATAATCTTAAATAAAATTAAAAAAAATAGAAAAACAAATAAATCGAAAAAGGTTGCAGTTTTCCAGTAATCTATGACTAAAGACCTACTAACTCTGATTTTATCAAAATTTTAGCTTAAGAAATGTAGAAAGGCAAGGGGGGTAGGTCATTTTTTCGACATTTTGTCCTATATCTTCGAAACCACTTCACCGAAAATTATTAAAAAAATATGTTTGGAATCCATGGACATAGCCCTTTTTAATTATATCCAACTCGATATAAACAACCACAATTTTTTTCTGAGGGGGTCATCTTAAATTAAAAAAAAAATAAAAAGATTAAAAATTCGAAAAAACCGGCAGCCATTCAGTCATGCGTGATCAAATACCTAGTAAGCCTGATTTTATCAAAATTTTTGGTTAAGAAATGGTGTGTGCAGATTGGATCATGTGGGGACAGGTCCGTTTTTTTAACTATATCTTTCTAACCCGTTTACATAAAATTAAAAAAAAATACATTCTATAATCTATGTAGCTCTTTCTAATGATACCCCACTCGATATAAACAAAAAAATTTTTTCTGAGGGTCATCTTAAATAAAAAAAAAATATAAAAATCGAAAAAAGCTGCACCCTTACGGTAATGCGTGATAAAATACCTAGTAACTCCGATTTGATCAAAATTTTAGCTTGAGAAATATCCTGAGCGTGTTGGATCATGTGGGGACAGGTCGGTTTTTCTCTTATATCTTCCTAACCCGTTTACATAAAATTAAAAAAAATACAATTTGTAATCTATGCATGTAGCCCTTTCTAACGATCCCCCACACGATACGATTTAAAAATATTTTTATTTTTTTTTTTTCCGACCCGAAAACCTTTAAAAATTATAAAAAAATTTTTCTAAAAATATTTCTTAACTTTTTATAGTAAAAATATGTTCAGGTTATTAAGACCTAACACCATGCCAAATTTCAGGTTTCTACGATGAAAATAAGGTCGTTTTATATACACACTCCCAAAACAAAAGTGACCTTATAAGTGTTCCCGTTTTTTCCCTTTTAGGGGAACGGAACCCTAAAAATATGTATATATACAAACATTAATAATATTGGAAAGAATAGTTTTTATTCGGACTGACTTGCCAAAGAGAAATGACAATACTTAGTTGTCTATTTCTGTTCTAAAACAAAGCAATTTTAAGTGTACAACAACAAAGAATTAGAATTATTGCTCACATGGGCAGGTCATATAGCTATTTCGGTTTTTGCCAGAAAACCTCATCAGTGACTTTTAATGTGAATTCTAATAATTTCTAAACGACTAATTACTCGAAATAGAAGCATTATTGGTAAAGTCTGTGAAACGTAGGAGTTGAACCATGAACCTATGACGTAGTAAGCGAATGCGCTAAGAAATCCCACTGGTAAAATTTTATGGGCGTAGGATAAGGGGGCGTGGCACCGCCCATACAAACAAAATTTTTGATCTCGATTAGCTTTGGAACTAAAGGTCGTGCAGCATTGAAATTTCGTATGCAGTCGCCTCTTGGATGTGTCGTCCCACTGGTAAAATTTTATGGGCGTAGGATAAGGGGGCGTGGCACCGCCCATACAAACAAAATTTTTGATCTCGATTTGCTTTGGAACTAAAGGTCGTGCTGCATTGAAATTTCGTATGCAGTCGCCTCTTGGATGTGTCGTCCCACTGGTAAAATTTTATGGGCGTAGGATAAGGGGCGTGGCACTTTTTTATCAACTCCAGATTTGTGTATAACTTTAGAACTACACATCACACATCAATGAAACTCGGTAGGAACTTACTACATATCCATATCCTTCTACTGGGAAAATAAGGCGGGCACTGGATAAGGGGGCGTGGCACCCGCCAATACAAACAAAATTTTTGATCTCGATTAGCTTAAGAACTAAAGGTCGTGCAGCATTGAAATTTCGTATGCAGTCGCCTCTTGGATGTGTCGTCCCACTGGTAAAATTTTATGGGTGTAGGATAAGGGGCGTGGCACTTTTTTATCAACTCCAGATTTGTGTCTAACTTTAGAACTACACATCACACATCAATGAAACTCGGTAGGAACTTACTACATATCCATATCCTTCTACTGAGAAAATAAGGGGGGCACTGGATAAGGGGGCGTGGCACCCCCCATACAAACCAAATTTTTGATCTCGATTAGCTTTGGAACTTAAGGTCGTGCAGCATTGAAATTTCGTATGCAGTCGCCTCTTGGATGTGTCGTCCCACTGGTAAAATTTTATGGGCGTAGGACAGGGGGCGTGGCACTTATCAAACAACTACACACTTGGGCTTCAGTTTATAATTATAGGTACACCACACATCAATGAAAAACGATAGGAACTTACTCGCCGCGCCTTGCAGGCAAAACCACAACAACTCATCGCGCCACAAATATGCCACGGATATTAGGGTCGATCACAGCCGTATTATTTGTTAAATTGAGGATATGACATATGACGATAGTAAACACTGTGAATACCCTAAATATTGTGTACTGCTCTGCAAGTTTTAAATTCTTTTTGCGAAAAATTTCATAGCTCTAAAATTGAATTTACGGAAGACTAAAAAGTAGAAAATAAAATTATATAAAAAAAAACTTTTTAAAAATAAGCTTTAATTTATTTAATGTACTAAAAAGTAGAAAATAAATTGTTTCCAAGTCACCTGTATCTTACTATTAATAAAAGCTTGTGCGCTCAATATCCATATTCAAAAAATCTTTCTTTACTAGAATCTATTTGCAAAAAATTATTTAAATCAAATATTGTGGTAACTGGTTGACAAATATTGAACACATGAGCGCCCCAAGCTTTTATTGATAGTAAGATACAGGTGACTTGGAAACAATTTATTTTCTACTTTTTAGTACATTAAATAAATTAAAGCTTATTTTTAAAAAGTTTTTTTTTATATAATTTTATTATCGTTCGAAATTGGCCCGTCTGGCCATAAAATTTTTAACATTTTGACCTTTATCTTCTAAACCAATTCACCTAAAATTATAAAGAAGACATTTTAGGAATCCACGGACGTAGCCCTTTCTAACGATACCCCATAATATGTAAACAACAAAAATTTTTCGCTGAGGAAATTTTTTACTATGATAATCTTAAATAAAATTAAAAAAAATAGAAAAACAAATAAATCGAAAAAGGTTGCAGTTTTCCAGTAATCTATGACTAAAGACCTACTAACTCTGATTTTATCAAAATTTTAGCTTAAGAAATGTAGAAAGGCAAGGGGGGTAGGTCATTTTTTCGACATTTTGTCCTATATCTTCGAAACCACTTCACCGAAAATTATTAAAAAAATATGTTTGGAATCCATGGACATAGCCCTTTTTAATTATATCCAACTCGATATAAACAACCACAATTTTTTTCTGAGGGGGTCATCTTAAATTAAAAAAAAAATAAAAAGATTAAAAATTCGAAAAAACCGGCAGCCATTCAGTCATGCGTGATCAAATACCTAGTAAGCCTGATTTTATCAAAATTTTTGGTTAAGAAATGGTGTGTGCAGATTGGATCATGTGGGGACAGGTCCGTTTTTTTAACTATATCTTTCTAACCCGTTTACATAAAATTAAAAAAAAATACATTCTATAATCTATGTAGCTCTTTCTAATGATACCCCACTCGATATAAACAAAAAAATTTTTTCTGAGGGTCATCTTAAATAAAAAAAAAATATAAAAATCGAAAAAAGCTGCACCCTTACGGTAATGCGTGATAAAATACCTAGTAACTCCGATTTGATCAAAATTTTAGCTTGAGAAATATCCTGAGCGTGTTGGATCATGTGGGGACAGGTCGGTTTTTCTCTTATATCTTCCTAACCCGTTTACATAAAATTAAAAAAAATACAATTTGTAATCTATGCATGTAGCCCTTTCTAACGATCCCCCACACGATACGATTTAAAAATATTTTTATTTTTTTTTTTGTCCGACCCGAAAACCTTTAAAAATTATAAAAAAATTTTTCTAAAAATATTTCTTAACTTTTTATAGTAAAAATATGTTCAGGTTATTAAGACCTAACACCATGCCAAATTTCAGGTTTCTACGATGAAAATAAGGTCGTTTTATATACACACTCCCAAAACAAAAGTGACCTTATAAGTGTTCCCGTTTTTTCCCTTTTAGGGGAACGGAACCCTAAAAATATGTATATATACAAACATTAATAATATTGGAAAGAATAGTTTTTATTCGGACTGACTTGCCAAAGAGAAATGACAATACTTAGTTGTCTATTTCTGTTCTAAAACAAAGCAATTTTAAGTGTACAACAACAAAGAATTAGAATTATTGCTCACATGGGCAGGTCATATAGCTATTTCGGTTTTTGCCAGAAAACCTCATCAGTGACTTTTAATGTGAATTCTAATAATTTCTAAACGACTAATTACTCGAAATAGAAGCATTATTGGTAAAGTCTGTGAAACGTAGGAGTTGAACCATGAACCTATGACGTAGTAAGCGAATGCGCTAACCATCACACCATCGGACTGGACACCCAAATCAGAAAGTAAACATAATGTAAAAACGAAGAAATGTTCTTACAGAAACAAAAACAGATACATTCATTTGCCTCAAGTATGTGCTCCGACGGAGCTCTCAAGTAAGGCAAAAACAATTGCATTAGACAGTGTACAATAACAACAAACACTATGCGTTTGATATAGACAGCAGGTAATTGTGATGTTTGTCAGCGCAGAGTCGTCCAGTCCGATGGTGTGATGGTTAGCACATTCGCTTACTACGTCATAGGTTCATGGTTCAACTCCTACGTTTCACAGACTTTACCATTAATGCTTCTATTTCGAGTAATTAGTCGTTTAGAAATTATTAGAATTCACATTAAAAGTCACTGATGAGGTTTTCTGGAAAAAACCGAAATAGCTAAATGACCTGCCCATGTGAGCAATAATTCTAATTCTTTGTTGTTGTACACTTAAAATTGCTTTGTTTCAGAACAGAAATAGACAACTAAGTATTGTCATTTCTCTTTGGCAAGTCAGTCCGAATAAAAACTATTCTTTCTAACATTCAAGCTGCCGAATAAACATAAACTTGTATAATTAATAATATTGTTTTAAGAAATTGTAATTGATTTTGGCTGTTCATACAAGCTTAAATCTTTTAGTATTTTAAATAGTCTATACTACAAACTTATTTCTTGAAATGGATCTTTGCAGAAACTTAATAAACTTGTTGCCCTCTTGAACTTCACTAGCATTAAACAAGCCTTCTATTGCTGTTGATATATTAATATTATTATTAATTATTAATAAATTATTAATCGAAAATATGTAAAATTTTAGAATGTTTGGTTACATTATAATGGCTATCGAGTTCGTAATGTTATGTTTAGTTTATATGGGGATTAAGTTTATATGTATGGAGATAATAAGTTCGGGTCTCTGAATCCCAAAATATATTCTGGAAATCATGTGTTAAAGACTACAATACTATTGCAATTCAACTGATAATCATGATATTCGGTCCCACTGTCATTAGAAGTCGCTCACCAAAAATCCGCAAAAAAGCGAATTTCCGTTCTACACGCACCAATAATTTGCTGTCAACTTCATTTGTGCATTTGCGCAGCATAACGATTCAATAAGTAGAATTAACCTTAAAGTATAGTAATCTTTTTGCATTATATAACCAAACTTTGCAACGACTTTATTGAAAAGTCAAATGCATAGCAGCTGAAATTAACATATTTATGCGAAGGGAAAATTTTTTTACGACAAAAGAATAGGAAGAGAATTTGAAAGCATGAATCAAGGTGATGTCTAATATCCTTGCTGCACTTGGCTCTGAAAGTTGCTACCGCTTAGAATTTAAGCATGGACCCATATCAAGGATAACTACCTTATAATCTATTTTACTATCTTACGCCAAATTTCACGAAGAGCTAGCACATGCTCTACTATGTGCACCCAAAATGACACTCAATTAGTCACAAATTGTCCTTGGATCACCAGCTGACTTAACGAAGTAGTTCGGATGCCAGTCTCTAACAGAATGAAAATGCCGGAAGGTTAATTGCACCATTAGCTCGGTCACTCCATGATTTTTGCATAGATAAGCATATCGCCGGGTACTTCTCCCTTCAGATTACGATGTCTTAACTTCAATTTTGATTAAGAGTGTTTGGCAACTGAGCTGTCAACACAAGCTGCATGGAGGGAGAGACAACAATGAAGCGACGGTAGAGAGTTTTGAAATATGTACAAGGAAGCAAAAGGAGGCGGCATGTTCCAGCAACAGATAGATGTGTTTACTGTAATTTGTTAGAGCAGTGGAAAAGTAGCTTGCATTTCTAAAAAATGGTAGCAAAGAAGTCGATAAAACGAGCAAATTGCAGGACAAGCAGACAAGCTTTTGGTGGTATATTTGTAGCCCCCCGTTCAAATCCACTCTCTTAAAATTGTTATATGTATGCAGTACAACTTTCCTTTTACGAATTCGGATTGCATCAGAACATTACATCCTTATAAAGAATATTCGTATTACAGAAAAGTCTAAGAATTCTTTTGTTTTATACATTCTTCATTGAAGAAATCAGTTAATAAGTTTGGGATACATTTCTCTAACTTTCTCCCTACATAAAGTTTTCTTATGAAGGAAGCAACCACGGTTCTTGATATGATATTCCTAATCTCCACTAAGCTTCGAAATGCACCAACTTAGAAATTTATCTTGAAGTAGGTAACACTTAACCAGCATTGGCGAATCTTTATGGGTGTAGGATAAGGGGCGTGGCACTTTTTTATCAACTCCAGATTTGTGTCTAACTTTAGAACTACACATCACACATCAATGAAACTCGGTAGGAACTTACTACATATCCATATCCTTCTACTGGGAAAATAAGGCGGGCACTGGATAAGGGGGCGTGGCACCCGCCAATACAAACAAAATTTTTGATCTCGATTAGCTTAAGAACTAAAGGTCGTGCAGCATTGAAATTTCGTATGCAGTCGCCTCTTGGATGTGTCGTCCCACTGGTAAAATTTTATGGGTGTAGGATAAGGGGCGTGGCACTTTTTTATCAACTCCAGATTTGTGTCTAACTTTAGAACTACACATCACACATCAATGAAACTCGGTAGGAACTTACTACATATCCATATCCTTCTACTGAGAAAATAAGGGGGGCACTGGATAAGGGGGCGTGGCACCCCCCATACAAACCAAATTTTTGATCTCGATTAGCTTTGGAACTTAAGGTCGTGCAGCATTGAAATTTCGTATGCAGTCGCCTCTTGGATGTGTCGTCCCACTGGTAAAATTTTATGGGCGTAGGACAGGGGGCGTGGCACTTATCAAACAACTACACACTTGGGCTTCAGTTTATAATTATAGGTACACCACACATCAATGAAAAACGATAGGAACTTACTCGCCGCGCCTTGCAGGCAAAACCACAACAACTCATCGCGCCACAAATATGCCACGGATATTAGGGTCGATCACAGCCGTATTATTTGTTAAATTGAGGATATGACATATGACGATAGTAAACACTGTTAATACCCTAAATATTGTGTACTGCTCTGCAAGTTTTAAATTCTTTTTGCGAAAAATTTCATAGCTCTAAAATTGAATTTACGGAAGACTAAAAAGTAGAAAATAAAATTATATAAAAAAAACTTTTTAAAAATAAGCTTTAATTTATTTAATGTACTAAAAAGTAGAAAATAAATTGTTTCCAAGTCACCTGTATCTTACTATTAATAAAAGCTTGTGCGCTCAATATCCATATTCAAAAAATCTTTCTTTACTAGAATCTATTTGCAAAAAATTATTTAAATCAAATATTGTGGTAACTGGTTGACAAATATTGAACACATGAGCGCCCCAAGCTTTTATTGATAGTAAGATACAGGTGACTTGGAAACAATTTATTTTCTACTTTTTAGTACATTAAATAAATTAAAGCTTATTTTTAAAAAGTTTTTTTTTATATAATTTTATTATCGTTCGAAATTGGCCCGTCTGGCCATAAAATTTTAACATTTTGACCTTTATCTTCTAAACCAATTCACCTAAAATTATAAAGAAGACATTTTAGGAATCCACGGACGTAGCCCTTTCTAACGATACCCCATAATATGTAAACAACAAAAATTTTTCGCTGAGGAAATTTTTTACTATTATAATCTTAAATAAAATTAAAAAAAATAGAAAAACAAATAAATCGAAAAAGGTTGCAGTTTTCCAGTAATCTATGACTAAAGACCTACTAACTCTGATTTTATCAAAATTTTAGCTTAAGAAATGTAGAAAGGCAAGGGGGGTAGGTCATTTTTTCGACATTTTGTCCTATATCTTCGAAACCACTTCACCGAAAATTATTAAAAAAATATGTTTGGAATCCATGGACATAGCCCTTTTTAATTATATCCAACTCGATATAAACAACCACAATTTTTTTCTGAGGGGGTCATCTTAAATTAAAAAAAAAATAAAAAGATTAAAAATTCGAAAAAACCGGCAGCCATTCAGTCATGCGTGATCAAATACCTAGTAAGCCTGATTTTATCAAAATTTTTGGTTAAGAAATGGTGTGTGCAGATTGGATCATGTGGGGACAGGTCCGTTTTTTTAACTATATCTTTCTAACCCGTTTACATAAAATTAAAAAAAAATACATTCTATAATCTATGTAGCTCTTTCTAATGATACCCCACTCGATATAAACAAAAAAATTTTTTCTGAGGGTCATCTTAAATAAAAAAAAAATATAAAAATCGAAAAAAGCTGCACCCTTACGGTAATGCGTGATAAAATACCTAGTAACTCCGATTTGATCAAAATTTTAGCTTGAGAAATATCCTGAGCGTGTTGGATCATGTGGGGACAGGTCGGTTTTTCTCTTATATCTTCCTAACCCGTTTACATAAAATTAAAAAAAATACAATTTGTAATCTATGCATGTAGCCCTTTCTAACGATCCCCCACACGATACGATTTAAAAATATTTTTATTTTTTTTTTTCCGACCCGAAAACCTTTAAAAATTATAAAAAAATTTTTCTAAAAATATTTCTTAACTTTTTATAGTAAAAATATGTTCAGGTTATTAAGACCTAACACCATGCCAAATTTCAGGTTTCTACGATGAAAATAAGGTCGTTTTATATACACACTCCCAAAACAAAAGTGACCTTATAAGTGTTCCCGTTTTTTCCCTTTTAGGGGAACGGAACCCTAAAAATATGTATATATACAAACATTAATAATATTGGAAAGAATAGTTTTTATTCGGACTGACTTGCCAAAGAGAAATGACAATACTTAGTTGTCTATTTCTGTTCTAAAACAAAGCAATTTTAAGTGTACAACAACAAAGAATTAGAATTATTGCTCACATGGGCAGGTCATATAGCTATTTCGGTTTTTGCCAGAAAACCTCATCAGTGACTTTTAATGTGAATTCTAATAATTTCTAAACGACTAATTACTCGAAATAGAAGCATTATTGGTAAAGTCTGTGAAACGTAGGAGTTGAACCATGAACCTATGACGTAGTAAGCGAATGCGCTAAGAAATCCCACTGGTAAAATTTTATGGGCGTAGGATAAGGGGGCGTGGCACCGCCCATACAAACAAAATTTTTGATCTCGATTAGCTTTGGAACTAAAGGTCGTGCAGCATTGAAATTTCGTATGCAGTCGCCTCTTGGATGTGTCGTCCCACTGGTAAAATTTTATGGGCGTAGGATAAGGGGGCGTGGCACCGCCCATACAAACAAAATTTTTGATCTCGATTTGCTTTGGAACTAAAGGTCGTGCTGCATTGAAATTTCGTATGCAGTCGCCTCTTGGATGTGTCGTCCCACTGGTAAAATTTTATGGGCGTAGGATAAGGGGCGTGGCACTTTTTTATCAACTCCAGATTTGTGTATAACTTTAGAACTACACATCACACATCAATGAAACTCGGTAGGAACTTACTACATATCCATATCCTTCTACTGGGAAAATAAGGCGGGCACTGGATAAGGGGGCGTGGCACCCGCCAATACAAACAAAATTTTTGATCTCGATTAGCTTAAGAACTAAAGGTCGTGCAGCATTGAAATTTCGTATGCAGTCGCCTCTTGGATGTGTCGTCCCACTGGTAAAATTTTATGGGTGTAGGATAAGGGGCGTGGCACTTTTTTATCAACTCCAGATTTGTGTCTAACTTTAGAACTACACATCACACATCAATGAAACTCGGTAGGAACTTACTACATATCCATATCCTTCTACTGAGAAAATAAGGGGGGCACTGGATAAGGGGGCGTGGCACCCCCCATACAAACCAAATTTTTGATCTCGATTAGCTTTGGAACTTAAGGTCGTGCAGCATTGAAATTTCGTATGCAGTCGCCTCTTGGATGTGTCGTCCCACTGGTAAAATTTTATGGGCGTAGGACAGGGGGCGTGGCACTTATCAAACAACTACACACTTGGGCTTCAGTTTATAATTATAGGTACACCACACATCAATGAAAAACGATAGGAACTTACTCGCCGCGCCTTGCAGGCAAAACCACAACAACTCATCGCGCCACAAATATGCCACGGATATTAGGGTCGATCACAGCCGTATTATTTGTTAAATTGAGGATATGACATATGACGATAGTAAACACTGTGAATACCCTAAATATTGTGTACTGCTCTGCAAGTTTTAAATTCTTTTTGCGAAAAATTTCATAGCTCTAAAATTGAATTTACGGAAGACTAAAAAGTAGAAAATAAAATTATATAAAAAAAAACTTTTTAAAAATAAGCTTTAATTTATTTAATGTACTAAAAAGTAGAAAATAAATTGTTTCCAAGTCACCTGTATCTTACTATTAATAAAAGCTTGTGCGCTCAATATCCATATTCAAAAAATCTTTCTTTACTAGAATCTATTTGCAAAAAATTATTTAAATCAAATATTGTGGTAACTGGTTGACAAATATTGAACACATGAGCGCCCCAAGCTTTTATTGATAGTAAGATACAGGTGACTTGGAAACAATTTATTTTCTACTTTTTAGTACATTAAATAAATTAAAGCTTATTTTTAAAAAGTTTTTTTTTATATAATTTTATTATCGTTCGAAATTGGCCCGTCTGGCCATAAAATTTTTAACATTTTGACCTTTATCTTCTAAACCAATTCACCTAAAATTATAAAGAAGACATTTTAGGAATCCACGGACGTAGCCCTTTCTAACGATACCCCATAATATGTAAACAACAAAAATTTTTCGCTGAGGAAATTTTTTACTATGATAATCTTAAATAAAATTAAAAAAAATAGAAAAACAAATAAATCGAAAAAGGTTGCAGTTTTCCAGTAATCTATGACTAAAGACCTACTAACTCTGATTTTATCAAAATTTTAGCTTAAGAAATGTAGAAAGGCAAGGGGGGTAGGTCATTTTTTCGACATTTTGTCCTATATCTTCGAAACCACTTCACCGAAAATTATTAAAAAAATATGTTTGGAATCCATGGACATAGCCCTTTTTAATTATATCCAACTCGATATAAACAACCACAATTTTTTTCTGAGGGGGTCATCTTAAATTAAAAAAAAAATAAAAAGATTAAAAATTCGAAAAAACCGGCAGCCATTCAGTCATGCGTGATCAAATACCTAGTAAGCCTGATTTTATCAAAATTTTTGGTTAAGAAATGGTGTGTGCAGATTGGATCATGTGGGGACAGGTCCGTTTTTTTAACTATATCTTTCTAACCCGTTTACATAAAATTAAAAAAAAATACATTCTATAATCTATGTAGCTCTTTCTAATGATACCCCACTCGATATAAACAAAAAAATTTTTTCTGAGGGTCATCTTAAATAAAAAAAAAATATAAAAATCGAAAAAAGCTGCACCCTTACGGTAATGCGTGATAAAATACCTAGTAACTCCGATTTGATCAAAATTTTAGCTTGAGAAATATCCTGAGCGTGTTGGATCATGTGGGGACAGGTCGGTTTTTCTCTTATATCTTCCTAACCCGTTTACATAAAATTAAAAAAAATACAATTTGTAATCTATGCATGTAGCCCTTTCTAACGATCCCCCACACGATACGATTTAAAAATATTTTTATTTTTTTTTTTGTCCGACCCGAAAACCTTTAAAAATTATAAAAAAATTTTTCTAAAAATATTTCTTAACTTTTTATAGTAAAAATATGTTCAGGTTATTAAGACCTAACACCATGCCAAATTTCAGGTTTCTACGATGAAAATAAGGTCGTTTTATATACACACTCCCAAAACAAAAGTGACCTTATAAGTGTTCCCGTTTTTTCCCTTTTAGGGGAACGGAACCCTAAAAATATGTATATATACAAACATTAATAATATTGGAAAGAATAGTTTTTATTCGGACTGACTTGCCAAAGAGAAATGACAATACTTAGTTGTCTATTTCTGTTCTAAAACAAAGCAATTTTAAGTGTACAACAACAAAGAATTAGAATTATTGCTCACATGGGCAGGTCATATAGCTATTTCGGTTTTTGCCAGAAAACCTCATCAGTGACTTTTAATGTGAATTCTAATAATTTCTAAACGACTAATTACTCGAAATAGAAGCATTATTGGTAAAGTCTGTGAAACGTAGGAGTTGAACCATGAACCTATGACGTAGTAAGCGAATGCGCTAACCATCACACCATCGGACTGGACACCCAAATCAGAAAGTAAACATAATGTAAAAACGAAGAAATGTTCTTACAGAAACAAAAACAGATACATTCATTTGCCTCAAGTATGTGCTCCGACGGAGCTCTCAAGTAAGGCAAAAACAATTGCATTAGACAGTGTACAATAACAACAAACACTATGCGTTTGATATAGACAGCAGGTAATTGTGATGTTTGTCAGCGCAGAGTCGTCCAGTCCGATGGTGTGATGGTTAGCACATTCGCTTACTACGTCATAGGTTCATGGTTCAACTCCTACGTTTCACAGACTTTACCAATAATGCTTCTATTTCGAGTAATTAGTCGTTTAGAAATTATTAGAATTCACATTAAAAGTCACTGATGAGGTTTTCTGGCAAAAACCGAAATAGCTAAATGACCTGCCCATGTGAGCAATAATTCTAATTCTTTGTTGTTGTACACTTAAAATTGCTTTGTTTCAGAACAGAAATAGACAACTAAGTATTGTCATTTCTCTTTGGCAAGTCAGTCCGAATAAAAACTATTCTTTCTAACATTCAAGCTGCCGAATAAACATAAACTTGTATAATTAATAATATTGTTTTAAGAAATTGTAATTGATTTTGGCTGTTCATACAAGCTTAAATCTTTTAGTATTTTAAATAGTCTATACTACAAACTTATTTCTTGAAATGGATCTTTGCAGAAACTTAATAAACTTGTTGCCCTCTTGAACTTCACTAGCATTAAACAAGCCTTCTATTGCTGTTGATATATTAATATTATTATTAATTATTAATAAATTATTAATCGAAAATATGTAAAATTTTAGAATGTTTGGTTACATTATAATGGCTATCGAGTTCGTAATGTTATGTTTAGTTTATATGGGGATTAAGTTTATATGTATGGAGATAATAAGTTCGGGTCTCTGAATCCCAAAATATATTCTGGAAATCATGTGTTAAAGACTACAATACTATTGCAATTCAACTGATAATCATGATATTCGGTCCCACTGTCATTAGAAGTCGCTCACCAAAAATCCGCAAAAAAGCGAATTTCCGTTCTACACGCACCAATAATTTGCTGTCAACTTCATTTGTGCATTTGCGCAGCATAACGATTCAATAAGTAGAATTAACCTTAAAGTATAGTAATCTTTTTGCATTATATAACCAAACTTTGCAACGACTTTATTGAAAAGTCAAATGCATAGCAGCTGAAATTAACATATTTATGCGAAGGGAAAATTTTTTTACGACAAAAGAATAGGAAGAGAATTTGAAAGCATGAATCAAGGTGATGTCTAATATCCTTGCTGCACTTGGCTCTGAAAGTTGCTACCGCTTAGAATTTAAGCATGGACCCATATCAAGGATAACTACCTTATAATCTATTTTACTATCTTACGCCAAATTTCACGAAGAGCTAGCACATGCTCTACTATGTGCACCCAAAATGACACTCAATTAGTCACAAATTGTCCTTGGATCACCAGCTGACTTAACGAAGTAGTTCGGATGCCAGTCTCTAACAGAATGAAAATGCCGGAAGGTTAATTGCACCATTAGCTCGGTCACTCCATGATTTTTGCATAGATAAGCATATCGCCGGGTACTTCTCCCTTCAGATTACGATGTCTTAACTTCAATTTTGATTAAGAGTGTTTGGCAACTGAGCTGTCAACACAAGCTGCATGGAGGGAGAGACAACAATGAAGCGACGGTAGAGAGTTTTGAAATATGTACAAGGAAGCAAAAGGAGGCGGCATGTTCCAGCAACAGATAGATGTGTTTACTGTAATTTGTTAGAGCAGTGGAAAAGTAGCTTGCATTTCTAAAAAATGGTAGCAAAGAAGTCGATAAAACGAGCAAATTGCAGGACAAGCAGACAAGCTTTTGGTGGTATATTTGTAGCCCCCCGTTCAAATCCACTCTCTTAAAATTGTTATATGTATGCAGTACAACTTTCCTTTTACGAATTCGGATTGCATCAGAACATTACATCCTTATAAAGAATATTCGTATTACAGAAAAGTCTAAGAATTCTTTTGTTTTATACATTCTTCATTGAAGAAATCAGTTAATAAGTTTGGGATACATTTCTCTAACTTTCTCCCTACATAAAGTTTTCTTATGAAGGAAGCAACCACGGTTCTTGATATGATATTCCTAATCTCCACTAAGCTTCGAAATGCACCAACTTAGAAATTTATCTTGAAGTAGGTAACACTTAACCAGCATTGGCGAATTCTTATTCATCAGAATTCATGTTGAATTTGGTCATTGAACATAGAAAAATTTTTGCCAAAATTGTTAGGGATATAAAAGTTTGTAATATGGAGATAAAAAACGCTTTAGTGTTCAAATTACGGCTCTAAAAATTGTACATTAAAGAGAAGTACCTATTCATTACAAGGAGATGAAAATACTATAAAAATGGAACAAAATGTTGTGTTCTTGAAATCATTTCATATAGAGAGAACTTCTTTGTATATTGAGAAGTTTTGCTCTATATATAGAATAGGCGGAATAACCCGTATAAAAGAGGGTGGTCAAATTTTGCCTGTTTTCGTTATATTTTAGCAAAAGTTACGGGACCTTCAAATTAATTTTACAGCCGTATTTGAACGGGATTGAAAAATATTTCCGAATAGCAAAGAATACTCTCAGAGAGTTGCTAGTTTTTCCCGAGAGATACATTCCCGTCAAGAAACGATTTAAAAAATAAAATTATATAAAAAAAAAACTTTTTAAAAATAAGCTTTAATTTATTTAATGTACTAAAAAGTAGAAAATAAGTTGTTTCCAAGTCACCTGTATCTTACTATCCATAAAAGCTTGGGGCGCTCATGTGTTCAATATTTGTCAAACAGTTACCACAATATTTTATTTAAATAATTTTTTGCAAATAGATTCTAGTAATGAAAGATATTTTGAATATGGATATTGAGCGCACAAGCTTTTATTAATAGTAAGATACAGGTGACTTGGAAACAACTTATTTTCTACTTTTTAGTACATTAAATAAATTAAAGCTTATTTTTAAAAAGTTTTTTTTTTATATAATTTTATTTTCTACTTTTTAGTCTTCCATAAATTCAATTTTAGAGCTCTGAAATTTTTCGCAAAAAGAATTTAAAACTTGCAGAGCAGTACAGAATATTTAGGGTATTCACAGTGTCTCCTATCGTCATATCCTCAATTTAACAAATAATATGGCTGTGATCGACCCTAATATTCGTGGCATATTTGTGACGCGGTGAGTTGTTGCTATTTTGCCAGCAGGGCGCGGCAAGTAAGTTCCTATCGTTTTTCATTGATGTGTGGTGTACCTATAATTATAAACTGAAGCCCAAGTGTGTAGTTGCTTGAAAAGTGCCACGCCCCTTGTCCTACGCCCATAAAACTTTACCAGTGGGACGAAGCATCCAAGAGGGGCCTGTATACGGAACTTCAATGCTGCACGACCTTTAGTTCCAAAGCTATTCTATATAAACGATTTTGTTTGTATGGGCGGTGCCACGCCTACTTGTCCACTGCCCGTCTTATTTTCCCAGTAGAAGGATATGGATATGTAGTAAGTTCCTACCAAATTTCATTGATGTGTGATTTGTAGTTCTAAAGTTATACACAAATCTGGAGTTGATAAAAAAGTGCCACGCCCCTTATCCTACGCCTATACAATTTTACCAGTGGGACGACACATCCAAGAGGCGACTGCATACGAAACTTCAATGCTGCACGACCTTTAGTTCCAAAGCTATTCTATTTAAACGATTTTGTTTGTATGGGCGGTGCCACGCCCCCTTATCCAGTGCCCGCCTTATTTTCTCAGTAGAAGGATATGGATATGTAGTAAGTTCCTACCGAGTTTCATTGATGTGTGATGTGTAGTTCTAAAGTTATACACAAATCTGGAGTTGATAAAAAAGTGCCACGCCCCTTATCCTACGCCCATAAAATTTTACCAGTGGGACGACACATCCAAGAGGCGACTGCATACGAAATTTCAATGCTGCACGACCTTTAGTTCCAAAGCTAATCGAGATAAAAAATTTTGTTTTTATGGGGGGTGCCACGCCCCCTTATCCAGTGACCCCCTTATTTTCTCAGTAGAAGGATATGGATATGTAGTAAGTTCCTACCGAGTTTCATTGATGTTTGATGTGTAGTTCTAAAGTTATACACAAATCTGGAGTTTATAAAAAAGTGCCACGCCCCTTATCCTACGCCCATAAAATTTATTGATTCATGTATTGGGCTCGTGTTTAGATATGTATGCAAAGTTTCAGATCTCTAAGTAGTCGGGAAGTGGGTGAAAAATTGATTACTAGATTTGACGACATACATACATACATACATACATACATACAAACATACCGGATGTGAACCTAATATAAAGCTTATAAAAATCTTCCTTATAGAAGATATTATGAATTATGTATATAATTTCGATTAATTTTACTTACTTATTTACTTAATTGGTCAGAACAACCCGCTACCGGGTTACGACCTGGCGTTTATTGCTGTTCACTGCTGTTTATTTCGTTTCATTCCATTTCACCTGGTTTGCGTTTCAATTTACTATATTTCATTTCAATTCATAGCGCATAATTCCACAAAATTTTTTTATTGTTCGGTTCCGTTACTTTTCTTTATAACATCTTAATATATAAAAACGTTTGTGAGTATGTATGTCGCAGCATCACGGCTGAACCACAGAAGCGATCGACCTTATACACTTGATCCTCTTTTTACACGGTTGGTTGGGCCAAGAAAATTTCGTGCAAAAGAAAACCGTGTAAACAAAGATAAATTTTCCTATAAAAGTGCCTAATCGTTCCAATTTCGAAAGAAAACCGTGCAAATAAATATAATCGTGCAATAAAAACACGTTTTTGTATGCATGTGTCCTAACTCGTTCCATTAAAAATATACACTACACCATACAAGTGCGCGCTCCGTTTGCACCACCATATTTTCATTTATTTTAATTGTGCGAACAGTTACTTCGTTTTTCTTTTTGGAACTGTCGCAAATTTGAATTTTTTGGGCAAATTTATTTTAACACGTTTTGGCGCCATTGCGACCACTTATTTTGATATTTCGTTTTATTAGTTTGTTTTATATTGACAACAGAGTTGCTTTCTAATGCATGGTTGTGTTACATGTAGTAAATCTAATTAAAACGAAGAAAAAGGGTACGAAAAAGTCGTGCAAAAAAAAGAAAACCGTGCATAAAAAGTAACTGGGGGATGTAAAAAACACCGTGTAAAAAATATCGATTTTAAAAAAACCTGTGTAAAAAGAGGATCAAGTGTACTCACAACATATGTTCGTGTGGTGCTCTGAATGGTTTTTTTTATGTTAGACCTTCCTAAGTGTTGCCACGGTGGCGTTTTTTCGAAAATTCTTATTTATGAACCGATTTGGCTCAGATTCACACCATATAAAGTTGGCAGAAAGTCGTCGACAAAATTTGAACCCGATAGCTGTTGTCGGGGTGGAAATATTCACGAAAACGTATTCTTCCTATACATAATTTTCACATTATTAAAAAAATTCTTACCATAATTGAAATACATTTCAAAACAAATCTTGGAATAAAATAATTATTTTAGGCAGAACAACGTTTGCCGGGACAGCTAGTTTTATATAATTATCGAGATATTCAGTAATTATTTCACTTTTAAATAAAAATCATAAGTTATGTATGAGCTAAGTTTGTTTTAGGGGAGTTAAAGGAATTAAGCTGATCCCAAGCGGCCATGCGCCCATAGTAATTATTATTCGGATGGTAATTAAAGTCTCCAAACTGATTGGTCGTTAAAATACGGTTTTGTATGGGAATTTTGCGTGGAATTTGTTTGCCAGCATGTTGTTGCCTCCAAATTGATTTAAATTCGTTGAAAGCGAAATGGGGCAATTCGATTAGTCCAAAATAAGCCAATTCCATGGCGCTAATTAGAGAGCACCCTAGAAAGAGACCAGCAATGCCGCCGAAAGCCACTTCGGGGAAAAAATAAAAAAATGTTCAAAATGCAACTCTGGTCGTGAACAGTTACCTTCCTGCTCTACACATACTTACCCAACAAATCCACCCAGCCGAATACCAACCGCGTGCGATACATCATCATCGTGTCGAAGCGGTAGTGCACATCCAAATCGATGTATGACTTATTGCCACTAACCTTATCTGCTGGCAAATAAGATAGCCGCACATCTCCCAAATAATTCAGGGAATTGCAATTGCGATAACATTTACAGACCATGCCCTGATGACGATGGCGCACGTACTTCTCTTCGCCGGGCTGATGCGAGTAGAGGAAATGCTCTGTAAAGTGAAGATGAGCTTAGTACATTTTGAAGGACTCTAAAGTGATTTGCTAATTTTCAGTAGAACAACCGTTATTACGCGCCAAACACAAAAGGTCCGTAGCCCTGCAGGCTGGATAAGGCCCTGGCAGGAAGTGAGAAAATAAGGACATGTGCATTTTAAAGTATGTTGAAGTTGAAGTGGACAAATATGTACGTGCCTACCTGGCGGAAACATTAGGTCCATGCTGCAATTACAGTAGCGCATCAAGTACTCTTGGTGACATTCCGATTGGCAGTTCTCAATCATGTACACGTAACCCTGCAGTGATTTGAAGTCCTCGCTATTGCGTTCGTCCTTTGTGTGTGAATGATAAAAATATTAAACAAGTAAGGAAGCATCAGTCGGGTTTCACCGACAGAGTAATACCCTACACCAAGTAACCGAGTGGGCGGACTACGCCCATTTTTGTCAAACTAAAAGATATTCCTAATAGGACTGTATGTATATAGCAAATATTGACACTCTGCTCTGGTGGTCTATATCATTATATATATATAATTTACTGCCTTCATGGTGGGTGGACCACGCTCATCTATAAAAAATTCAAAGGTACTCTTACCAGCAATAAAGTCACCAAATATGGCCGTTCGGGTGTAGGGGAGAGGGGGGTGCCTTCGTCTACTTTTTTTGAAGGCCTATATTTCAGAAGGTAATGAAAATATTTAAAAACCGATTAGACTGTTACAATACCTCTTTATTGCACAATAAAATGTTATACTAAAATTTCTTTAAAAAGTTCCGTTTGTATTATTTTTTTCATGATTAGTAAAAAAAGTCATTTCGCTGAATGTGCCCCCATGCCAGGGTAGCTTCGGCATTTGGCGGGGCACTTTCGGCATTCACACTTGAAGGTACCATAAGGTAATACAGAATCTTGTTTAGACTAGATAAGACATGTGTTTGGTTACATAACACGTTTTTATTATATTTTGCATTAAAAAAATATAAAAAAATCATGTTTAAGAGCTTCGAAAAAAGGTAGTTATTGTAAAATTTTTTTTATACATTTTTTTTTATATATAAAGTTTAAAATGCTGAGATCGACCCTAATATTAATTTTGTGTGGTTACGGGAGGTTTAAGCCAGGTTCGAGGGTCTTGGAAGCCTCAACTCGATTTCGATTTTTAGTACCTGTGAAGTTATATTGACGAATGTGCCCCATGAAAAAAAGACGAGTCCAACCTGGTGTCACTTTTTTTTCTTTTTATTTTTTTACTCCTAATTTCAGTGTTTTATTTTCACATAAAACACTTTTATTTACACAATAATTAGTATTCAAGTAATACTAATACACTTTAGATTGAAATAATGATATATGTACACCACAAACTTCTTACGTTACCGACCTGAAAATTCGGCAACGAAGCGCGAAAACACAAAATCAAATGTAACTTTGTCAGCTGTTCAGATAGAGATGGCAAACTTTGTGAGGGGTATTTCTGCTAGTGATGGGTTAGTTTTTACTAATAAACAGTGATGTCCGATGACTCCTTCATACCGAAATCGCCTATGACGAATGTGCCTCAAGGACGAAGGCACCCCCCTCTCCCCTACATATTATAGAAGTTATGAGGATTTTCAGCTTTCCGCCTAAATAGTGGGCGGACCACGCCCATTTTCTTGTATGACATGTAGGGCCGATATCTGAACTTAAGAACAAAATTTCATTTATATAAATTCATAAATAGTTAATTGAGAGCATTTTATCGTAAAAAATTTTCCGCGTATATAGTGGGCGGACCACGGCTATTTTTTGGTATGTCCTAGTGTAGGCCCTACACCTCACCTTAAATACCAAAAATCATTGCAATAAATGCGTAATTAAACAAATTAAAGCCATATTACTGAAAAAATTCCGAGGTAGTGGGACTTACAGGCCTATTGTGGGCGTGTCCTTCAAACGATTTGACTGATTTTAACACTTTTCCTATCCCGAGGTTCACTGTGAATGTGTACCAAATTTGGTTCAAATCAGACAACTCTATTTTTCTCTTTTTTCCGAACACGCAGACAGACAGACGGACAACCGGAAATCAAAAGAGAAAGTGTTTCTGATCATTTCTATATACTTATGTCTATACCTAGGAAGGCTCCTTCAATGCGTTACAATTTTCGCACAAAGTTATTATACCCTATTACCTTAGGTGTAGGGTATAACAAGTAAGGAAGAATCAGTCGGGTTTCACCGACAGAGTAATACCCTACACCAAGTTCCCAAGTGGGGTGATAATCCACAGAAATTGTGGGTGCATTTAATTTACCGCCTACATAGTGGGCGGACCACGCTCATTTTTATCAGACTACAATATATCCCTAATAGGAGTATTTATGCCAAAATTTGATGCTCTGGAAGGTGTACAACCTAAATGATCGATATATTAAATTTACCGCCCCCATAGTGGGCGGGCCACGCCCATTTTTGGAGAATTAAAAGGTATTCTTACCAGAAATGAAGTGACCTAATATGGACGCTCTGGTGTATATCTTACTGAAGTTATGAGGATTTTTAGCTTACCGCCTATATAGTAGGCAGACCACGCCCATTTTTTCGTGGGACATGGAAAACCAAACCCTTAACTAGAATACCAAGTACAATTCTTTTCCATGAGTAATTAGACAAAATATAGCTATTTTACCAAAAAAAAATCCGAGGTATTGGGACTTACAGACCTATAGTGAGCGTGCTCTTTAACCGATTTGGCTAATCTCGGAACTTGAAGTAGTGGAAGGTTCACTGCGACTGTGTGCCAAATTTGGTAGAAATCGGACAACTCCTTCTTTCTCTCCTGCGCGCACGGACAGCAAGACAGACAGACAGACGGACGGACAGACGGACAACCGGAAGTGATTCTGATCATTTCTATATACTTTTGTCTATACCTAGGACAGCTCCTTTAATGCGTTACAATTTTCGCACAAAGTTATTATACCCTATTATCATAGGTGTAGGGTATAACAAGTAAGGAAACATCAGTCGGGTTTCACCGACAGAGTAATACCCTACACCAAGTAACCGAGCGACCGGACCATGCCCATTTTTGTCAAACTAAAAGATATACCTAATAGGACTATATATGCCAAATATGGATATTTTGTGCACAGGTGTGCAACAGAAATGATCGGTATATTAAATTTACCGCCCCCATGGTGGGCAGACCACGCCCATTTTTTGAGAATATAAACAAATTCTCACCTGCAATGAAGTGACCAAATATGGATGTTCTGGTGTGTATATTACAGAAGTTATGAGGATTTTTCGTTTATCGCCTATATAGTGGGCGGACCACGCCCTTTTTCTTCTATGGCATCTAAGACCTATATATCAACTTGGGAACCGAATTTCATTCATTTATATTCGTAACTAGTCAATTGGGAGCCATTTTACCGGAAAAAATTTTGCCGCCTATATAGTGAGCGGACCACGCCCATTTTTTCGGACGACATAGATGACCGACCCCTTAACTTGAATACCACGTATCATTCCTTTAAATGCGTAATTAAACTAATTAAAGCAATTTTACTGAAAAAATTACGAGGTAGTTCGACTTATAGGCCCATTGTGGGCGTGTCCTTCGACCGATTTGATAAATTTTAACATTTTACCTAACCCGAGGTTCACTGTGATAGTGTACCAAATTTGGTCCAAATCAGACACCTCCTTCTTTCTCTTTTTTCCGAACACGCAGACAGACAGACAGACGGACAACCGGAAATCAAAAGAGAAAGTGATTCTGATCATTTCTATATACTTATGTCTATACCTAGGACGGCTCCTTTAATGCGTTACAAATTTGGCACAAAGTTATTATACCCTATTACCATAGGTGTAGGGTATAAAAATGGAATAGCGGCAGAAAGTCAACCAAGCATACTTACATCAAAGACGCATTAACGCTGTGTAGAGGCCACGCTACGCGTGTCATTATCATAGAAATATATGACAGGCTCAATCTCGAGAATTGACTGAGTTTTTTCGGGTAATATAAAGGGCTCCTTATGCCAGACATACGGTTCGGTAATCATGACCTACAGAAATGTACTATATGTGAGTATAACAATAGACTGGTGAGGCTGATCTCTGGAAACGCATCGAAAACTTAAGTGCTCCATGTCTGTTTCACCATAAAAAATATTTTAATATCTATTTTGATTACAATAGTATATGTATGTATTATGCCTGATCTGCGAAGTTAGGGCAATTTTCTATTACAACTTTTTACGATTGGGCTTCGATATCGACATAATATCGGAAAACACGATTATTTCGGCACTTAACATGTACTCGAAAGTTACAACAGCTCCTATATCCAATATTATACAATTTAGATATTTGCCAAATAACCGAAACAAATTACTTGATATGGATGGATGTATTTAACCAAATATTTCGTGTCGTTAATTAGTTCGGATAAATATAATTTAATTTATTCTGTTATCGCTTATGCCGGGTGGCACTAGAAAGGTTAGTCGCGAATCGCAGGCTACATATCTACTGGGTACGCGGGCATAAAGGCATAGAGGGAAATGAGGAAGTGGATGTTATTGCCAAACAGGGTGTCTGCCTTTCAGATGAGCATATCAGCAGCGTACTGATGCCTCTGCAAGTGCTCTACAGCCAAATAGAGGAATGCATGAAAAGGAAAACGAGGGCTAGGTGAATAACCTCAGCACCTGCGCGACCTCCAAAACCATGCTAAAGTCCTATGAAGAAAGGTATACTAGGTTTATACTGACTCTCCCAAGAATAGAATGTAGAGCTATCATAGGTGCACTAACGGGACACTGCCTTGTAGCAGCGCATGTACATAGGATGGGTATAACGAACGACGAAAGCTGCAGGAAATGCAAAGAAGCGGGTAGCAGGGAGACCTTAGAACACATACTGTGCTCCTCCCCCGCCATCGCTAGAACTCGCCTGACGTGTCTAGGAGCGCCGTTCTTTTCAGGGCTCGAACAGATCTCGAAACTAGGTATCAAGCCTCTTTGGAAATTTGTGAAATGCACCCAAATTCTGACAGATCACTACTTTGAGAACTCCTAAAACGGAACCCTAACAGGTATCGCTAAGGACCCAACAGGGTCTATGCGTGGCCATTATTAGGCCGCCAGATATACCTAACCTAACCTGTTATCGCTTAAATATCGTCATCAAAATTCAAATTATGGACTAATAACAGTTATAGTCCCATTAGTTATGATTTAGGAATAACTTAACTTGACTTAAGCCAACCTGCCATACGGAAACTCTGTACATGCTGTTACTCATGAAATAACAGAATTGAAATGGAAATAGAGAACCGCAGGTTTCAGGTTTCTATGTTACGCAGTGTTGCCAGAAATTTTTTGAGAAAGAAAAAAAGCTAAAAAAGGCTAGGCAAAAAATAAAAAGGTTACAAAAAAGGCTAACTTCAAAAATGTATTTACTATTTGCTTACACTTTGTACTATAGTACCGAATAACAACACCTAGCTGCTTCTTAATAGCAATGTCTGTGGACTCATCAATTATGAAGCTAAAAGACCCGTTTCCAATGTCTGAAACTAGCAGTTTCTTGAAGTATGGCGAAAGAAAATTTTTGATGAGAGAACTGCACTTTGTCCTTCCAAGTCGTAAGTCAGGAGCAATTTTACTATCCGTAAATGTGTTTTTTTTTACAATAGATAAATGGAGCGAATAGAGGTATGACATGCTGCATAAATGGCATTCCGCAATTCGGCGCGCTTCAGATCAGACCTTGTTTTTACTGGCTGAAATGGGAGTGAGAGTGCTTTGAAAGGAGCCATGGCCTTAAGATGCTTCGCCGTTTTTGAATAGGCAATTAAACCGCATAGTTTCGGTTGTAATTTGCAGCAGCGGTACTTACAGTTGACGCAGTACTCCTTTATGGCTATCCATTTTTGGAACCTTTCATCGGTTAACCAGCTGCCACGGATTTTTGGCTTGTAATTTCTAGAATTTTTTTATTTTATTTAAAAAGATTTCTTATTTCACACAAATAGTCTTACCTTTCCATTTTTTTTCTTCGTTTTTTTCTTTTATGTTGTTTTATATGTATTTATATTTCAATTTCGTTTAGGGCCGTTTTCTCAATGTCTGGTTAGTTTCACTCTTAACCAGCAGATAACTAACCGCCGGAAAGCAGTTTATCTGGTGGTTAAGAATTTTCGTTTCCACCATGTGCTGGTTAACATTCTCTCGGTTAAAGGAAAAATGTAAATGATTTGACGCTTGTTATAGTACATTTGTTGTCAATATGAACCGCAAAATAAATTTCAAAATAATTTTCTGTGAAAAATTTTTAGGCAAAGTAGAAAAGAGATGCTGGACAAACGGGTAGCGCCCAGGGGAAAAAGAGCACTGATCCAATAGTGGAGAGGCTTGGCGCACTCATAGATTCCTTCTCTTTTCCAATTCCTCTCTTATAATCATTGCTTTTTTCATTTGTAAAATGCGTAAAAAACGCAGTTTTCTCTATTTTCTGAATTAAAAATAGAGCAATATTAGACGTCAGTTGAAAACGTCACTTTTATTAACTGTCAAACGGTGAGCCGGTTAAGTTAACCGACAGAGCAATTTTGACCAAATACTGTGAAATCGGAAACTTCAAAAGTCGCCGTTAAATGTGCTGGTTATCGCTTAACCGGACATTGAGAAAACGGCCCTTAGAATTTCAGAAATTGAAATTAAAAAAGGCTAGAAAAGGCTAGGGCAAAAAATAAAAAGGCTACAAAAAAGGCTAGAGGCTAGATGGAAATTTTCGAGGCTAGGCGGCAAAAAAAGGCTAAATCTAGCCTCAAAAAGGCTAAACTGGCAACACTGATGTTAAGTCGTTAATAGTCCCATTAGTTATGATTTAGGAATAACTTAACTTAACTTAAGCCAACCTGCCATACGGAAACTGTGTACATGCTGTTACTCATGAAATAGGAAATAGAAATAGAAATAGAGAACAGCAGGTTTCATAGTCCCATTAGTTATGATTTAGGAATAACTTAACTTGACTTAAGCCAACCTGCCATACGGAAACTCTGTACATGCTGTTACTCATGAAATAACTTAACATAGAAAACTTAGAGAACAGCAGGTTTCAGGTTTCTAAGTTAAGTCGTTAAGTCAAAAGAGAGCGTGAGCGGATTGCTCTACAGAAGCAGCATTGCCAGTGCAATATTTTTCAGACTTGAAGTAATTTCGATTGTAAACTTTGATATAAAACATAAAAAATATCGCTGTATCAGACAAAATAACTTTTAAAATTTAAAGTAATTTTTCGCCAATTCCACAAAGTCATATTTTCATCACAAAACCAAATATAATTCTTGCGTTTTCAATTGAGTGGGCCGCAATGGCAACCTTAATTTCATTCGTAAACAAAATGTCAAACTGGTGAAAACGGACAACGAAAGCTTATATATTTAGTGCAATCAAATATTTGATAAATTCAAACGAAATTATAAGCTGTGTGAGCGAAAGAAGCCAGCAAATTCAACAAAAGTTATTGTGATGAGGACATTCTGTTCTGCAAAGCAGCAGAAATGTGTAATGAGGCTGCGCAAAAAATGCAGCTGTCCACGCATTTCGGCAAATGATAGCCGAAAAGCATTTGCACAATTTTGTATTTTTTTTAGCATTATTACCAGATGAATGTGTTCATGAAGAGTCTAAATAAATTTGAGTTTGAAAAAAAAGAAATGTTCTGAATGGGGTTTTAGTTTAGACAGCATTTCAATGATATCAAATAATTTTGTTCTGCACTTTCAAAAATAATTTTAGCTGTCAACACAAAAACAGCTGATTTGAAAGTCATGAGTAACACCTCCTAAGTTTCTACGGAAACTTAACTAAGTTAAGTTATTCCTAAGTCATAGCTAATGGGACTATAACGGCCTTACCGTATAAATCACCGTGATCGAACGCAACGCGAACACGAAGCCAACGCCGGGATCAAAAAACGGAATTTTGTAAATCACGGCGTAATTGCGTTCGTTGTCTTACGGCATCACTTGAGCTGTCAAGTTCTTACGAAAAAGAGTTGTATTTTTCTTAATTTATCAGCCAAATACAAAACACACAAAATTTGCTGCATCCATTGCATACCTCCCATAGCCTAGTGGTTAGAGCGTTCGACTAGCACGCGAGAAGTTGCGAGTTCAACCCTCAACCGCGATGCATTTCTTTTTTTTTTGTGATTTCGATCCTCAACTGCAGTGCTAGTATTTTCTTTTTTTTGTACTTTTTTCTTTAGTATTTGTCTTTAAGAAGTACTGCAATACTTATTATTTGCTTCTGCAGATTACCACAAATCAATTTTCACTCGAAATTACCAAAAATTTTGCGTTTAAAAAACTGAACGCGAGCACAAACCCAAGTGAACGATTTGACAGTTCAAGTGAGTGAATGCGCCGCGTTGCGTTTTACGCGGTACCGATTTTCATATGAAACTACGTAAGACAACGCGAGCAGTCACCGAGTGAGGTGATGCGTTTTACAAAATACCAAATTAGTGAACGCAGGGTGAAGTGAGGCGTTGGGATTTACAAAATAAGCACCTAAGTCAAAAGAGAGCGTGAGCGGATTGCTTTACAGAAGCAGCATTGCCAGTGCAATGTTTTTCAGACTTGAAATAATTTCGATTGAAAACTTGGATATAAAACATGAAAAATAACTCTGTATCAGACGAAAAAACTTTTAAAACTTAAAGACATTTTTCGCCAATTCCGTAAAGTCATATTTCCATTACAAAACCAAATATATTTCTTGCGTTTTCAATTGAGTGGACCGCAATGGCAACCTTAGTTTCGTTCGTAAGCAAAATGTCAAAACGTGTGAATATGGACGACGAGAAGCTTTATATTTGGTTCAATCAAATATTTGATAAATTCAACCTAAATTATACGCTGTGTGAGCGCAAGAAGCCAGCAAATTCAACAACAGTTATCGGCACTCTGTTATGCAAAGCAGCAGAATGTGTAATAAGGCGTGCGCCGCAATTGAAGGTTGCGCAGAAAATGTAGCTGTTCACGCATTTGGGCAGATGATAGCCGCCAGCATTTGGACAATTTTGTATCATGTTTTATTAGCATTACTACCAGATAAATGTGTTCATCAAGAGACTAAATAAATTTGAGTTTGAAAAAATTAAGAAAAGTGCTGAATGGGTTTTTAGTTTAGGCAGCATTTCAATAAAATAAAATAATTTTGTTCTGCACTTTCAAAAATAATTTAGCTGTCAACACAAAAATAGCTGATTTCAAAGTCATGAGTAACAGCTTCTAAGTTTCTACGGAAACTTAACTAAAAGTTAAGTTATTTCTAAATCATAACTAATGGGACTATTAGTGTGTGATTTTATTTATTTATTTATTTCATTTCAATCTACTGGGCTTAGCCCTTACAGATTAGTTATAACTTAAATCTAACTGAAATATAAATATCTTAATATTAAGAGAAATGCCTATACAGATCTTGCTTAATACTGGCCCTACTCTGTTGCATGTCTAGGTGCTTGGAAGCAGAGTTGAAGAGAGTAAGGCACCTGGTAATAGCTTCATTGCATCCATAGGCAGTCCTGTGGTAAGCAATGTGGAAAGTCTGCAAGTCTCTCAGACTTCTACAAGGCACATGGAAGCTTAAAAGCTCCAAGAGTTCAGATGCATCTATTTTATTATCTAAGATGTCTTTGATAAATAAGACGCATTGTGATTTACGTCGACCACTAAGCGATTGCAAACCTAAAAATAGGCAACGTGTAGTATAATTCGGAATGCTATCTTTCCTAAAGATTTTAAGTAAGGCGAATTTGGTAAATCTTCGCTGAACCCTTTCAACGCGGGCTACATGCGACTCGGAAGATAGCATCCAGATAATGCAACAATACTCCAGAATGGACCTTACCAAGCTAACAAAAATAGATTTTAGTGTATAAGGGTCACCAAAATCTTTAGAATTACGCCGTAGAAAACCCAGCATAGAATTTGCTTTGGAGATAACATACTCCCTATGAAAATCGAAGGACATTTTGGAGTCGAAGTATATGCCCAAGTCTTTGATAACAGACTCGCGTGCAAAGCTATGACAACCATCATAGTTGTATTTAAATAAAATTGGCAGCACTTTCTTGCTGTAAGTCACGGACATGCACTTAGAAAAGTTTAAACACATAAAGTTATTTCTATACCGAGTAATTAAGTTATTGATGTCATTTTGAAACAATAAGCACTCCTCAATGTTCCTGATAACTGCGTAAATTTTTAAATCATCCGCGTAGAGGAGGCATTTACAGAATTTTATGACATCGGCAATGTCATTTATGAAAAGGAGAAAAAGCAAGGGACCCAAATGGCTACCCTGAGGTACCCCAGAGAGCACATCAATAGGATCTGATGTTGCATTTCCCACTTTTACAACAAGCTTACGATTTTGTAGATAGGATGTTATCCAATTGAGAGCATTGGAATGAATTCCAAGCTTGTTCAGCTTAAATATTAAGATTTTATGCAGTAGGCTATCAAAAGCCTTTCCAAAATCAGTGTACAGCACATCCGCCTGCTGACCACTTTCCATGGCTAGCAAACAAAAGTTAGAAAATAACGCAAGGTTAGTGTTTGTAGATCTGCCAGCAAAGAAACCATGTTGTTGCGTAGCAATGTGACTTCTAAACTCTTGGAAAAGCTTTTGACTTACAAGTTTATCTAAAATTTTTGGTATAGCCGATAGTTTTACTATAGGTCTATAGTTGGTTACCAAATTTTTTTGACCTGATTTGAAAATTGGTGATATGTAGGATATTTTCCATTCATCAAGGAAGATTCCAGTTGAAAGAGACATGTTGAAAAGCAAAGTTAATGCTGGGGTTAAAGAAAAAGCACAATTTTTAAGGAATGCGGGCGGAAGTAAATCGTATCTGGCCCCTTTGTTTGCGTCAAGTCCGCAGAGCGCAGTAAAAACTTCTTCCTCAGAAACTACGAAACAGCCAATATTTACCAAATCCTTGATAGTTTGTTTCTAACGGTTCAAAGATGGCGTTCTATTGGCAATATTTTAAAACTATAATTTTGTTTCAAAACAATAGAACAACAAGTGTTTTCTCCTTCTTCTAAACAACATAAAATTCTTGGTCTCGAGATTTGAAGCTGTACATTTCCGCACGAGAGGCTGAGCTGCAACGACCACACACATTTTTAAAATATTTTTATATTCTCATAAGCTTATAAAAATGGTATGGAAAATAAATGGATTATTACGTAACCTGATATCACTTTAGAAAGGTTGAGGTAAAATGGTTCATTAACAACATCGCTTCCGATTTGATAAATGTTCGAGACTTTTTGAGAAACATTTTCACTTGAACGATGACGTTTCTACTTCGTTTTGATATCATTTATTCTGCTGGAATTAAATCAAATTTGTTTAAATCTATTTATAAAGAATTTATGATTTGAAATACGCAGCTTTAATAAACATACTAGGTATAAGCACGAAGAAACAGGTGCTTCGTTTGGGCCATATACATACTCAACATAAAACCATAAACATATTCAAGAGGCTTTAGCGTTACCAACTCACATACCAAGGGATTAATTATGCCATATCAGCTGTTTACGCCACGGCGCACAGTGTAACGACTTAGTACAACTCGCGGCCAAAAATAGAAGGAGTTATCGGATTACTATGAAATTATAGACTTAAATGTTATAGGGGCGTCTGATTTCAAAAATGGTATCAGATTTTTCGTAAACCTAGTGGGCGTGGCACCTCCCATACAATCTGATTATAAAACAAGTAAGGAAGTATCAGTCGGGTTTCACCGACAGAGTAATACCCTACACCATGTACCCAAGTAGGGTGATAATTGACTGAAATTGTGGGTGCATTTGATTTACAACCTACATAGTTGGCGGACCACGCCCATTTTTGGCAGACTATTAGATATGTCTAATAGGACTATATATGCCAAATATTGATGCTCTGACAGGTGTACAACAGATGTTATCGGCATATTTATTTTACTGCCCCCATGGTGGGCGGACCACGCCCGTTCCTGGGGAATTCAAAGATATGCCTACCAGGAACGAAGTAACCAAATCTGGACGCTCTGGTGTATATATTATGGAAGTTAAGAGGATTTTTAGTTTATCGCCTATATAGTGGGCGGACCACGCCCATTTTCTAGTATGATATCTAAGACCTATATATCAACTTGGGAACCGAATTTAATTCATTTATATTCATAACTATTCAATTGGAAGCAATTTTACCCATTTTTTCGTATAACATATATGACCGACTCCTTAACTTGAATACCAAGTTTTATTCTTTTCAGTGAGTAATTAGACAAATTGCAGCAATTTGAACGCAAAAAACCGAGGTAGTGGGACTTACAGGCCTATAATGGGCGTGGCCTTCGACCAATTTGGCTAATCTCAGAACTTAAACTAAGTTAAAGCTCACTCTAACTGTGTACCAAATTCGGTCCAAATCGGACAGCTCCTTCTTTCTATCCTGAGCGGACAGACAGACAGACGGACAGACGGACAGACTGACAGACGGACAACCGGAAATCAACACAGAAAGTGATTCTAAGGGCCAGTTTCACAGTGGATGTTTAAATCTAATTTGCGAATTGAGTTTAAATCTAGTTTAACTTTTCTTGAGTTTCACAGTGCATTTATTTAAATACGGAATAATGAATGGCAACTTCGAATATTTGACAATTGAAGGTTGACACAACTTGCCAAAAACATATGTTCAATTGTTCAATTATGGAGGCAGCGCGAGCTAAAAATTTTTCGTCGGCCGAAAGAAGTGAATTATTGGATATTGTGCAAAGAATCCACAGTTTATATTATTTATAATACTACGGGATCATTTATATGTGCTATACCATGCAGTTTTATGTTTAATTTGATCTCTTATAAATTGCAATATTGTCGACGCAGCTTGCCTGCACCAAAGAGAGTATAAGGAGAAGAGGTAACAACCCGTTCCAGTGCTAAAAATGCGTGACTTTAGTACAGAAAAACTAGTAGAAAACTGACTCATTCTACCCAGAAACCTGCTCATTTTTCTCGAGCGATTCCGGCCATTATGTTGCCGCTTGTGTGGCGGATATTGAGTAAATTCAAGAACCGGTTTGTTCGGCGCAGGATAGATTGAGTTTCTTTCGCATTCCGCATGCAGTCGAATTCGACAGTATCGCTGCTGATGTCAAGCAGAACAGGCCAAAGTGTGGATGTTCTGCTTGTTCTCATGTATGTTCCAACACGTGGCAAAAACCGGTTTTGGGAAATTGGTTTGCTGCGAGTGCCGTACATTTCTCAATTTCTTGATTCTTTGCCGTCTTGTCGAATTTTCGTTTTGCCGACTGCAAACTGACAAATGGCAATTTCCTATTAGACAAATAATATGTTTGCTTGTCTTTAAATTTTATCAAATTAAGCGCAGTGCATTTTTCAAAAATTTGTCTTTATTTAATATTTTTTCATCTATTTTATTTGCATTGATATACATATCTTGGTAAAGCACTTTTCTCAGATTTTGCAGATACTTTTCGTCAAATATTTTTTAAGGTCATATTTTTTTAAAGAGCACATTAAATATACATTAATTAATCACATTTATCCAATATACATACTTACATCCCTTTCAACACTTATTTCTGTCCTTAAGCAGCACACCCGACGACAGCATTATTTGAGCTGTCCGTCCGTTTGTTTACATTTTTTATACACACTTGCCTGGGATGCTGTTTTGATTTGTGTGTGTTCTGCCTGCGAATTTTTCGCCTTTTTGAACGCATTCTACCTAATAAGTATTTTTTACGTCGCGACCACTGCGGACGGCTAGGCGTGCAGGTGTTTGGCGCGGTTGTCTATGATAAGAGGTCGGTTGCAGATTTTGTAATAAAGGAACGTCATTATGTTGTGGAAAAAACTGGCCTTTGTGATATTTAAGAAGCATTTTACAAAATAAATAAATTCGAAATTGAGGGAGGCTTTTATGAGGGAACGTACTTTTTCAATATGCAACCAATTTAGCAATTTTAACACAAAGCAAAAATTCTGAGGCCAATGTCGACAAAATCACTTGCTCACTCACTCATTAAAATGACGTCGCAATAATTTTTAAGCGGTTTTCTTTCTGTATGTCGCTGAATTGAAGGAAAAAAGTGGAATGTAGCGTGCCTCTTTTCACCGATTCAACGGACGTAGTTTCGTTTTTGTGGTGGCAATGTCGACATTCTATGCTCCTACGGAAATTCGTGCAACTGAACATTTATAAGCATTGTAAACTTGAAAAATTGCACTGAACAATGTTTGCTTTTGATCTTAATTTGATATTACAGGACCAGCATTAAAAATTTTCGAAAATAGAAAGAAATGCAATTGCAACAAACTAAATTTTCAGTTTTTACCAGCCTCATCGATTTGATCATAAATACACACAAAATAGTTAGTTTATACCATAAAATAGAATTATCCCGATGAATTACAAATAAATTTGTTGAACATTATTGCGACGTCATTTTAATGAGTGAGTGAGCAAGTGATTTTGTCGACATTGGCCTCAGAATTTTTGCTTTGTGTTAAAATTGCTAAATTGGTTGCATATTGAAAAAGTACGTTCCCTCATAAAAGCCTCCCTCAATTTCGAATTTATTTATTTTGTAAAATGCTTCTTAAATATCACAAAGGCCAGTTTTTTCCACAACATAATGACGTTCCTTTATTACAAAATCTGCAACCGACCTCTTATCATAGACAACCGCGCCAAACACCTGCACGCCTAGCCGTCCGCAGTGGTCGCGACGTAAAAAATACTTATTAGGTAGAATGCGTTCAAAAAGGCGAAAAATTCGCAGGCAGAACACACACAAATCAAAACAGCATCCCAGGCAAGTGTGTATAAAAAATGTAAACAAACGGACGGACAGCTCAAATAATGCTGTCGTCGGGTGTGCTGCTTAAGGACAGAAATAAGTGTTGAAAGGGATGTAAGTATGTATATTGGATAAATGTGATTAATTAATGTATATTTAATGTGCTCTTTAAAAAAATATGACCTTAAAAAATATTTGACGAAAAGTATCTGCAAAATCTGAGAAAAGTGCTTTACCAAGATATGTATATCAATGCAAATAAAATAGATGAAAAAATATTAAATAAAGACAAATTTTTGAAAAATGCACTGCGCTTAATTTGATAAAATTTAAAGACAAGCAAACATATTATTTGTCTAATAGGAAATTGCCATTTGTCAGTTTGCAGTCGGCAAAACGAAAATTCGACAAGACGGCAAAGAATCAAGAAATTGAGAAATGTACGGCACTCGCAGCAAACCAATTTCCCAAAACCGGTTTTTGCCACGTGTTGGAACATACATGAGAACAAGCAGAACATCCACACTTTGGCCTGTTCTGCTTGACATCAGCAGCGATACTGTCGAATTCGACTGCATGCGGAATGCGAAAGAAACTCAATCTATCCTGCGCCGAACAAACCGGTTCTTGAATTTACTCAATATCCGCCACACAAGCGGCAACATAATGGCCGGAATCGCTCGAGAAAAATGAGCAGGTTTCTGGGTAGAATGAGTCAGTTTTCTACTAGTTTTTCTGTACTAAAGTCACGCATTTTTAGCACTGGAACGGGTTGTTACCTCTTCTCCTTATACTCTCTTTGGCCTGCACATCCGAAATCAGCTGTTTATTTGTTTTCGATTGCAACTCTGTGCCGTACTTAAATATCCACAATCGGCTATTTAAATCGTATTTAACTTCCAACTGTGAAACTGAAATTCCCTATTTAAACTGCAATCAGAGTTTAAATATCCACTGTGAAACTGGCCCTAAGCATTTCTATATACTTATGTCTATACCTAGGACGGCTCCTTTAATGCGTTACAATTTTCGCACAAAGTTATTATACCCTATTACCATAGGTGTAGGGTATAAAAAGAAATATCTTGAAAACTAATAAAGCTATAGTGCTCATATTTTAAGTAAATGTTGTAGTTACTAATATCAACTAACCATAAAAAATGGGCGTGGTAGGACAAAAGGGTCTGGTACCTGAAAAATTTATTTTCGCAAAAAATAGATATATTCATGCAGGGAGCGGATAATAATACAAACAGTTTCCTTAGTAAAATTATTTTTAAAATATAAGAAATATTTACACAAAATATAAGAAATACTACAACAAAAGCAAGCCTAAGACACGCCCACCACCTACTTATAAAATCTTGCCAATATTAACATTGTTAGAAGGCCTTTGTTGCGCACCGCAATATAAACGTACTGCTGCATTTTTTCATATTCATTACAACTTTTATTATTATTAAATACATAAATATTTGTAAAAATTAATAAAACGTAATATAATTTTACTAACAATAACACTGAACTCGTACTTGTAATTAGATTCGTGACCATTCGACGCTGGCTTCTAGCAGACGCTTGATCATACGGAACTTTTCTTCTGTCTGTACTAGTACTTGGTTCCTAAAAAATTATTTTTATGTTTAAATTTATACTATTCCTGTATCTCTTTACTCACACTTACTTCGTCATGAACTGCTTCATCTTCCTTATTTATTAAAAAAAATTGATTGCAGCCAAACATTGTGTTTCTTTAGGAAAAGCTCAAAATTTCGGTTGCTTTCCTGCCATTTCAAATCAAGTTTAAAGTGGAATAAACGCAATCTTTTTCAATTCACGACCGCATTTACTTTCCACACTCTTCTGTAACGCAGTCTCTCTATTTGATTTAGTCGCAGAGTGCCACACTCAAAAAAGATCGCCAAATTTCAGCAGAGGTGCCACTAGAAAACAGGTTGTCAAGGACGGAGTAGCAGATATTAGCAGCTGGAGTTAACTGATTTCTTTTATACATACTATTTTTGAATTATATTTAAAAAATCAAAGAGGTGTTTTGCGGAGCTTTTTTTAAAAGTCAATCCAAACTTTTCAATCGCTTTTTCGATTTGTGTTGATTTGGGTATTCTGCATTTTTCAAAACACGGTACTTTTAACCTGTCAAAACAAAAAACCAATAACAGAGTTGCCACATAGAAATACAATAGTTTAATCGAAAAGAAACTGCATGAGATTCGCTTCACAAATAAAAAAGTTACAGCATTTCTAAATAAATCAAAAATAATGGTAGTTTTTGCTATGAAATAATTTTCTGGGAAAGTCATTTTTCAAAGGTTGATTTAGTACTGAAATTTTAATTTCTTTTTCAAAATTTTTTTGAATTCTTATAGTTTGAAGTATTAACTACTCATGTGCATTAATAGATTTTTATAATTACAACATTCATTTTTTTCATTTTGGCCACCTCGTTACACTGTGCGGCGCCCTGTGGCATCACTCCTCTGTAGTTAGTATAAGTATCAGCTACTGATCGTAAGAGGGCGCAAGAAGCGCTGTCAGTGGCGCTCGGCTTCACCGTGGCCCGGCAAAAGTCAGCACTTTTTGGCTCGACACTCGCTATGGAACCCCCGATCAGTAAGCAGCTGTTAGTAAGATAGTGTAAGTATATGTACAATAAACGACATAACCCCGAAATTACACTGCGAGTCAACAACTGGCAGATGCAAACAACTGACAGATGCCGTCGCAGCATGCAACAAAACGGCGCGCATAGCGCAACAATGGCTGATATCATCGAGCCTAGCGCTAGCGGAACACAAAACCGAAGCGGCACTTATCAGCAGCAGGAAACAGAAGGAGATTGGCGTCGTCAAAGTCGGAGAGTACAACATCGCAACAGTACCAGCTATCAAGTACCTTGGCGTCATGATCGACACCAGGCTGAGCTTCAAAAGCCACCTGGAATATATCAGCAAAAAGGCGGCAAAAGTCAGCTCGACACTTGCCCGAATTATGCCTAACATCGGCGGCCCAAGGCACTCTAAACGGAAGCTCATAGCGCAGGTGGTTACATCCACAATACTATACGCAGCACCAGTGTGGTCGGAAGCCACGCAAAAGAAAACATACGCTAGAATGATCGAGACAGTGCACCGAATCTGCGCACTCAGGGTTTGCTGTGCACATCGCACGGTATCACATGAAGCAGCGTGCGTGCTTGCGGGCATGATCCCCATCGATATTCTAGCTGATGAACAGAGTCGCAAATACCACACTAAGAAAAGAGATCATACAGACGATGATCTAGCTGCAGAACGAAGAAGATCAATTGCAGAATGGCAGTGCAGATGGGATGGCGCAACCAAAGGAAGGTGGACGCACCGCCTGATCCCGTACATTGAGCAGTGGCTCAATCGCAATCATGGCGAGATGAACTATTATCTAACCCAGCTGATGTCACGCCATGGAGGATTCCGAGCGGATCTGCACAAATACGGACACGACGATATCCCTTACTGCCCAACCTGCTGGCAGCAAGCAGAAGACGCAGAACACGCATTCTTTTACTGCACTACCTTTAAAGAGCCGAGAAGCGAACTGGAAAGAAATCTAGGAGAAAAAATCACACCGGAGAACCTAACGAGGCACATGCTGGAATCAAAGGCATCGTGGGACCTAGTATCGGAAGCAGCAGCATTTATCCTAAAGGAGCTTCGCAGAGTGGAATGGAGCAGAAGGACGACCACAGCGCTTCGGTCAGTGTCGGATTCTGATGGCGGTTTATATGCCCCCATTTCCAGACCACAGACCAGGCACCAACACCACAGAGAGCCAAAGCCCCGAGTGGTAGGGGCTGGAGAGAAATATCAGGCCAACTCGAGTGAAATCCTCGAGCGATAGAGCCCAGAGAAAAACAACACGCCGATCCGAGTGAAATCCTCGAACGATACGGCCCGGAGAGAAACCACACGCCGATCCTACTCCGCTGCTTCTTTCAGTGTCGGATTCTGATGGCAGCTGATATGCCCTCGTTTCCAGACCACAGCGCAGGCACCAACACCACAGCGAGCCCGAAGACGATTCCTCTGAACCATACCCGATTCCCCCACCTGAACGCTCAGAGTGACACGAGGATATAGTGGATTTATAAGCGCCAAGCAAAAGCACACACACAAGGTTTCCCACGGTGAACTGAGGCATGTCCCCAACCTTCGAGGTTGATACCCTGGAGCTATACCCGATGCCTGTCGTGATGCCCGTATATTGTAGGTAAGTCGCGAAATCGGACAGAATACGACGACATACCAAACAGACGCTTGAGCAGCTATGCTCTGACGGCCTCCCGACGTAATACTAAACGGTAGTCCCGGGAGGGCAAATCCGTCCGGACATGAGGTGGTTTTAGCGGATCGAAGTCCCGCACTACCATGAGGCTTTCGATGCTTTCCACCTACAAAAAAAAAAAATAAAAAAAAAAAACACTGCGAATTATCGCACCATTTTAATTTCCCCGACTTCTAAGTAGGGTTTTTCAGTGCTCCAGCAACGTCATACATTCCCAGGCCTCACCTGCACCCCCGAACGGCGAACTGTGGCACCCCGGTCACTTTTGCGCCCAACATTTGGTCCTTCGAGCCGGATGAGGCTCGGAGTCGATGCAACAGCGGAGCACCCAGAACTGGCAAACAAAGTCACATTCATACCACAGCATTTACACTTATGCACACACTTACACATTCATAAATTATTAACCATATTTTCACATTCATTGCACTAATTCATTTCCTAATTTCTCATTTCATGTCACACGGAGCTTTTACACACAACTTCAGTTCACACTTAGCATGATTTTATTTCAAATTCACCCGTAACATCACATTCGTACCGAAACCTGCACACAACTTTAATCACAATCACACCAGTTTGATCCCAATCATACATCTCTAATCCAGATCGCACATCTTTAATTACAACATTTTTCAACATTCACACTCATCATATTCACGTATCTTTTTCCAACATTCACGCAATCAAATCTCAATATTCACACAAACGTCGCCAGCATTCAGTTCCACTCTAATATGATTTCAACTTTAAATCACACATCAAACAAACAGCTTTAACCCATTCGCACCACTCCAATAAAATTGCAACTTTAACCCTCAAACACACAACTCTACCCCCAACGACTTTCATCAGCGGTCACCACCCGCCAACGAAGGAGACAGCGGCCACTGCCGCCACTTATATACAAGGGCCACTGCAGCCCCACCGATATTCATCAGTGGTCACCACCCGCCAACGATATTTGCAACAGCGGCCAGAGCAGCCCCAACGAATTCAATACTATAATCAAGAAAATAAAAGGGGTGAGTTGTATTTCTCATTTCTATTGTATATCTCAGTGCAATTCGCGAACCCCGAACCCCGTTTAAATCTGCCAATGGAAAAATTATAAAATGCCTAAATAAACGAATCTTATTTGAAACCTGCCACGTAGCTTCGAAATAATTTTAATTAAAATTCTGTTCCCAAAACGTTCACCGCGAACCCCGACCCGAAATCTGCCGCGTCACATAAAATAAATATTAAAAAAAAAAAAAAAATTCTAATTTAAATTTAAAGGAATGGTGGTACTAGTCCCCTTGGCTATTCCCCTTTATGTGCTGTGCATTGGCACATAGTAGTGTTTGGCTTTTCTTTTTTTCGTGGGATAGGTCAGGCGTTTTAAGATACCGTTTGTCATTGCAGTGCAGCTGGCTGATTTTTTTTGTCACTTGTTGTTTCTTCACTTTGCCGTTTATGCATATGAGCGGACAGTGAGGAAACAATAACAAGCACACCAGCAGAAAATTGTTCGTACAATTTGTTGCAATTCGGTAGCAAATTGTAAAAGACATCCGACATAATAAAACCGATATTTATATTTAATGCAGATATTTATCAAAAATCAATTTTGTTATTGTCGGTCGATGTAATTCGAACTGGAGTTCGTGATCGGCCCGCAATGCGAAATTGATTTCAAAAAATAAATTTTTGTTGCAATATAGTTTGCAATTTATTCTGCTTTCCCGTCTAAAAGGAACCCTGGCAACGCCAGAACCAGACAAGCTGACAAGTCCAGTAATGGGTAATCTGGCAACATGAAACCAACGAACGGGAAGTTGAACGATTGCAGCCGAAGAGAACACAGCGCATGTTCCAACGTCCTGACACAACGTGAATTTACGTGAATTTAATCTTTGTTGTAAAACTACATTTTTGTTCTAATAATTTAAATCTCTATTAATTAAAATATTCGTTTTGTAAATCCTAAAGGTCTAACCTTTTAGCTTCAGAAGTGGGATCGGAAATCCCCGTGCGCGTACGTGTGAACTTGTACAACACCTAAAAATTTGTGCAAGAATGGGCAAATTAAACGATATTACGAAAAACAATCTTTACGAAAACTCCAAAAATGCGTTGTCTCATGTCGAGCAAAGAAGTTCGCGAAAGTGCAGTGAAATTGCTTAAAACACGCAAAAGCAGCATAACGTGGTACAGTTTGCCATGTTGCGAAATACTTCTAGAAAGTTCTAGAAGCGTGCGTTAAATTTCAAACTCAACGTCTTAAACAATTCAACGATACCAAAGCGTCTCTAATGTGAGCGACAGAGACAAAACGAGACGAAACGTACCCTAAACGATAACTGGGTAAACGAAACAGAGAACGTTGTGAAAACTCCTAATGTGAGCGACAGAGACAAAACGACACGAAACGTACCCTAAACGATAACTGGGTAAACGAAACAGCGAACGACTATTGTGAATTATATTGCACAAACAACGACAAGAAGAAGCGCAAAAACAGAAAAAACGAGAATAGAAACGATGAACATTCCACGAAACGTACCCTAAACGATAACTGGGTAAACGAAACAGCGAACGACTATTGTGAATGATATTGCACAAACAACGACAGGAAGAAACGAAAAACAAGAAAAAAGCAAACGAGAATAGAAACGGAGAACATTCCACGTAGGCGAAACGAACGAAAACTGAAACGTAAAATAACAAAAGAAACTAGCAAAACGAGAAAGTGAAAACGTAAACAAACGATAGGTACGGACTTTTTTTTGTAAGAATACGCGATCAAAACAAAAGTAAAATGGTGAAATTAACAGATTTGAAACTCGATCAACTTAAGAAAATTGCGCAAGATAACAAGCTGGCTTCAACGGGCAATAAAGCCGACTTGGTAAAGCGTTTATTCGAAGCCTTAAATCTGTGGTCATATGCAATAACGACTTAAGTCGACTTAAGACGAAATTGAGTTGACGTTACCACTGTATTCCTGACGTTGATGCGCATATTTTGTTCAAACCCAGGTATCTGTACCCATCTCAGAAAAAAAGTTATTTAAAAAAAACACATGCACTTATGTTGATGTGCACACTGCATTTTCAAATTTCGAATTGCATTTTCTCGAAACAGTTGTTTTCGACTTAAGTCGTTATTGCATATGACCACAGAAATAGTGATGAAGTACCTGAAATCGAAATTGAAGTGCCGATGCAACAGCAAGTGAATGAGCTACGGGATATGCTCCAAAGTGTGTTAACGACACTGCAGTCGCTACCACAAGCGACCGTGCAGGAAACGGCTAGTAGAACGGCAACGTCACCAAATACGGCAAGCGTTACAAATGTCGCTGAAAGTTCAAACGCGTTGGTAAATCGTACTACATAATATGTATTATTCAGTAAAGAAAATTTCAGAAACGCTCCCTGAGTTCGACCCGACTAACGAAATGTCTTTAACAGCTGAACAGTTTGTGGCGCGCGTAGTAGATGCAAAAAGTGCTTACAAGTGGGACGAAAAATGCTTAATGTTAGCAGTTTATAGTCGCCTTCGCGGTGCGGCACGGTTGTGGGTCGATGCTACGCAAATATGTTGTTCTGATTGGAAGGAATTTCGGTAGATTTATTAGCTGAGTTCGGACGTGAATATGACGAGGCTGAGATACACGCAAAATTAACTAAAACGACGCGACGGTCAAATGAATCAGTGCTCGATTATTGTTTTCGCATGTGTGCGCAAGTTCGCCGGTATAAAGTGAGCGAACAAGCAATAATAAAATACACGCGTAACGGGTTAATGCACAAAGATTTGCAAGTAGCAACTTCAGCTATGCGATTTGCATCAATGAAAGAAATGCGTGAGTGCTTCGACGTATATATCAAAATTCTCCGTTAATACGTGCTCCTCGAAATGAGTATGTAAACAAAGTGAATGAAAGTGCGGTGCAAGCAACGCAACAAAAATATACGCCAAACACAAATACAAAATTTGCTGTGAAATGTTACAATTGCAATGAAAATGGGCACATGGCAAGACAGTGTCCTAAGCCACAGCGCAGACATCGTTGTACCGACTGCGGAAAGGTGCACCAGAAAAACGAAGCAGAAAATTGTGGAAAAAGCGCGAACGTGAAAAGGGACGAAGTAATGAAAACGCGCGATGTGTGTGAAAAGAATATGCGAATAAACGACATGCAATTAAAAGCATACATTGACACTGGTAGTGAATGTAACATGATACGCAGCTCTGTCGCGAACCTGCTAAGCAGCGCAAAAAGTACATGCTGCGTGAAAATTAAAGGAATTTGCGGTGGACTACGAAGTGCAAGCGAGAAAGTTTCGGCGCAAGTGGAGCTTGATCAGGTAAAGTTCAAACTTGACCTGTATATTGTCGATGATGATTTGTTACCAACCGACGTTTTGTTGGGGCAAGAAATACTGCAAAATCAAGATATCAGAGTATTCTTCGAAAATGGTGAGTTCCACTTTGCACAAATTTCGTTTGATTCACATTTGATACATAATCACGACGAGTCGCCAGGAGACCTACTAAGAACGAGTGACATTAGCTGCGACATTAATGACGACAACGCACGCGCTACTCTAATGACGTTATTAAACGAACATCGCAACGTATTTGCTAAGGGTCTTGACGAAATAGGAAAAACAGACCTAGTCGAAATGCAAATAGAAGTAGACTCAACTGACCCAATTATGCAACGTCCATACCGGGTACCCGAGCCAAAGAAGGTGATTGTATCCGATATGATCGCCGAGCTGTTAGCCAACGATATAATCACAGAATCGACGTCCGAGTATGCTAGTCCCATCGTACTAGTTAAGAAAAAAAATGGTCAAGAACGCATGTGTGTAGATTACAGGCGCCTAAATGCACACACCAAGAAAGAAGTATACCCGACTCCACACATTGACGAAAGTATCCAGGAAGCGATTCAGTACAAGTACTTCACGACGCTTGATTTGAATAGTGGGTACTATCAAATCCCTATTCAGCCGCAGAGTCGAAAGTTTACTGCTTTCGTAACCACAGAAGGGCTTTACGAATTTAAACGCATGCCATTTGGGCTGAAAAACGCGCCTGCAGTTTTCCAGAGGCTTATGTCAAAACTGAAAGCAAAGACAGAAAAGGGAGACATGATTCACTACATGGACGATATCTTGATAGGAAGCAACACTATTCCTGAAATGTTTTTCAAATTAAAACGCGTACTCACGGTGATTGGTGAATGCAAACTGACGTTAAACATAACGAAATGCGAATTTATGAAAAGAACTATAGAGTTTCTAGGGCATACCTTGTCACGCGGAGGTGTAAGCCCAGGTACCGTCAAAACGTCAGCTGTGCAGAATTTTCGCACACCAACGAATTTAACAGAACTTCGCCAGTTTTTAGGGCTGACAGGATATTTTCGCAAATTTGTTCCTGCCTACGCTATAGTTTCTGAACCACTACGAAGACTTTTGCGTAAGGACCAACCTTTTCAATGGACAGCAGACCAAGGTAAAGCATTCGACGATCTCAAGGCTGCTCTTGTTAGTCAGCCGGTTATGACAGCGTACCGAATGGAAGCTATACACGAAATACATACTGACGCCAGCGCGATAGGCATAGCAGCAGTTCTCATGCAGCAAGACGATAATGTATGGAAACCTGTTGCGTATTTTAGTCGCTCAACAACTGAAACGGAGTATAAATACCATAGTTATGAGCTCGAAACCATGGCTGTGGTTGAGGCATTAGAAAGGTTTAGGTATTACGTAGCTGGGAAGAATGTCAAAGTTGTCACAGATTGTAGCGCCATTAAAACAACAATGCAGAAGAAGGAACTCATTCCGCGTATTGCAAGATGGTGGCTACGCATACAGGAGTTTGACATAAATATTGAGCATCGTTCGGGAATACGTATGCCACACGTAGATGCACTTAGTCGTAATCCGTACGAACCTCCAAAAGAAACAGAAACAGCATGTATGCGAATTGATAAAGTAGAGCTGGAAGAGGGTGATTGGATTTTTAGTATGCAGCTACAAGACGATAAGACAAAGAAAATTGTTGAAAAACTACTTGCGAAAGATAAAAAAAACGGCAGAAGTATTCTCATTGCAGGATGGAAGATTGTGTAGGAAAGGAAAATGGGTAGTACCAAGAGCGTTAAGGTGGAGAATCGTGTACGTATGCCACGATAAGATAGGTCACGTCGGACTAGAAAACACGCTCGAACGAATAAAGCGAGTGCTCTGGTTTCCCCGAATGAGAAATTATGTGAAGGGATATCTAAAGGCTTGCATAGAATGTGCATACAACAAATATCCCGGGGGAAAGCGAGAAGGTGAATATCATTTTGATGATATCGATCCCGTACCATTTAAAACAGTTCATCTGGACCATTTGGGACCGTTTCCACGAACATCCAAGCGCAACGAATATATCCTGGCGATGGTCGATGCCTTCACAAAATTTACAATTGTACGTGCCGTCAAAAGCACAGCAACAAAACACGTACTGACAGTATTGCAGGAAGTCAGCAGCTATGTAGGAATGCCGGAACGAATAATCACTGATCGCGGTACAGCCTTTACATCGAGGGAATTTCAGCGTTATTGCAAGGACCATTCCGTAAAAAATATTTTAAACGCCGTGCGCACTCCTCGCGCCAACGCACACGCAGAACGCACGAACCGGACGTTACTTTCCATGCTCCTACCAACAAGTACCAATGACAAACGCTGGGACAATGACCTACACAGCATACAGTGGGCCATTAATACAATGAAAAATAAAACGACCGGTCAAACACCACAACAACTACTATTCAACTTTAAACCACGAGACATTTTAGCAAATAAACTAATACTTGCTCTACAAGACGAGAATACGAGATACCAACGAACCAAATGTGACGCAGCTACGTGAAGATGCAGCGAAACGTATCAACATAGAACGAGCTAAAGCAAAGCAGCGGTATGACAGAGGTCATGCTAAACCAACGATCTACAATGTCGGAGATTTAGTTCTTGCCGAAAATGAACCTGTTAGTACGGGAACATCACGAAAATTGGAACCACGTTTTAAAGGTCCATTCCTCGTCAGCAAAGTATTGGGGAAAGACCGATACGTCATCGAAGACATTCCGGGTTCCCGACGTAAGCAGCGACACTATACATCAGTATTTGCTTCCGACAAAATGAAGCCATACTGTACTCTGCCAACATACGACGACGACGGCGACGAATCTGAGGAAGACAATGAAGCAGACGACGACGACCATCGATACGAGGACGCATCAAACTGTCAGGAACGGCCGACTAAAAGGAACCCTGGCAACGCCAGAACCAGACAAGCTGACAAGTCCAGTAATGGGTAATCTGGCAACAAGAAACCAACGAACGGGAAGTTGAACGATTGCAGCCGAAGAGAACACAGCGCATGTTCCAACGTCCTGACACAACGTGAATTTACGTGAATTTAATCTTTGTTGTAAAACTACATTTTTGTTCTAATAATTTAAATCTCTATTAATTAAAATATTCGTTTTGTAAATCCTAAAGGTCTAACCTTTTACGTCAAAGCAATAGGACAATGACCTTCTGAACGTTTCTAGTTTTACAACAGTCCAAGACGCTTAAGCGCTGATCAGTCACCGCGTATCGTATTTAATCGGAGCGCAGACAAAACCTACCCTACCCCTCATACATGCGTTCGCTCATTGCGTATTTAATCGGCGCGTAACGCAGAAATTATAATCCAAATTGGCTTTTCTCACACGTTTACGTCTGCTCTGATGCTCAGAGAGGATGAGAGAATGGCATTGCTTTGTACTAAAAACAGCGCTGCCACTGCTCTTCGATTTTAATTTAGTACAAAAACCGGATTATTATTGTTAACATTCATTCATAAAAGTAGACCACAATAAATATATCTAAAAATTTAGATAATTCTGTGTCATAGATTTTATAAAGAATGTAAAATTTAACCTCAAAAGCAAAATGAACAGCGTGCTTACTTTGTGCACGTAACTATATGGCAGCACGGCAGCAATAACCAAAACAGAAACGTGCAAAAGAGTCACAGCTGCGATACGATTTTCACTGAACGGCCCAAATTTTGCCGTTACGATTAATTCCGCTCACAAAAGATACGCGGTGACTGATCAGCGCTTTAACGGGCGCCGGTGTAGTGTTGTTGTTATTTTTTCGGTTACTTGTTATTGAATATTTTATAAGCTTTATATTAGGTTCACATCCGGTATGTATGTCGTCAAATCTAGTAATCAATTTTTCACCCACTTCCCGACTACTTAGAGATCTGAAACTTTGCATACATGCCTAATCTAGAGCCCAATACATGAATCAATAAATTTTATGGGCGTAGGATAAGGGGCGTGGCACTTTTTTATAAACTCCAGATTTGTGTATAACTTTAGAACTACACATCACACATCAATGAAACTCGGTAGGAACTTACTACATATCCCTATCCTTCTACTGAGAAAATAAGGGGAGCACTGGATAAGGGGGCGTGGCACCCCCCATACAAACAAAATTTTTGATCTCGATTAGCTTTGGAACTAAATGTCGTGCAGCATTGAAATTTCGTATGCAGTCGCCTCTTGGATGTGTTGTCCCACTGGTAAAATTTTATGGGCGTAGGATGAAAGGGCGTGGCACCCCCCATACAAACAAAATTTTTGATCTCGATTAGCTTTGGAACTAAAGGTCGTGCAGCATTGAAATTTCGTATGCAGTTGCCTCTTGGATGTGTTGTCCCACTGGTAAAATTTTATGGGCGTAGGATGAGGGGGCGTGGCACCCCCCATACAAACAAAATTTTTGATCTCGATTAGCTTTGGAACTAAAGGTCGTGCAGCATTGAAATTTCGTATGCAGTCGCCTCTTGGATGTGTTGTCCCACTGGTAAAATTTTATGGGCGTAGGATAAGGGGCGTGGCACTTTTTATCAACTCCAGATTTGTGTATAACTTTAGAACTAAAAATCACACATCAATGAAACTCGGTAGGAACTTACTACATATCCATATCCTTCTACTGAGAAAATAAGGGGGACTGGATAAGGGGGCGTGGCACCCCCCATACAAACAAAATTTTTGATCTCGATTAGCTTTGGAACTAAAGGTCGTGCAGTATTGAAATTTCGTATGCAGTCGCCTCTTGGATGTGTTGTCCCACTGGTAAAATTTTATGGGCGTAGGATAAGGGGGCGTGGCACCCCCCATACAAACAAAATTTTTGATCTCGATTAGCTTTGGAACTAAAGGTCGTGCAGCATTGAAATTTCGTATGCAGTCGCCTCTTGGATGTGTCGTCCCACTGGTAAAATTTTATGGGCGTAGGATAAGGGGCGTGTGTATAACTTTAGAACTACAAATCACACATCAATGAAACTCGGTAGGAACTTACTACATATCCATATCCTTCTACTGAGAAAATAAGGCGGGCACTGGATAAGGGGGCGTGGCACCGCCCATACAAACAAAATCGTTTATATAGAATAGCTTTGGAACTAAAGGTCGTGCAGCATTGAAATTTCGTATGCAGTCGCCTCTTGGATGTGTCGTTCCACTGGAAAAATTTATGGGCGTAGGACAAGGGGCGTGGCACTTTTCAAGCAACTACACACTTGGGCTTCAGTTTATAATTATAGGTACACCACACATCAATGAAAAACGATAGGAACTTACTTGCCGCGCCCTGCTGGCAAAATAGCAACAACTCACCGCGTCACAAATATGCCACGAATATTAGGGTCGATCACAGCCGTATTATTTGTTAAATTGAGGATATGACGATAGGAGACACTGTGAATACCCTAAATATTGTGTACTGCTCTGCAAGTTTTAAATTCTTTTTGTGAAAAATTTCAGAGCTCTAAAATTGAATTTATGGAAGACTAAAAAGTAGAAAATAAAATTATATAAAAAAAAACTTTTTAAAAATAAGCTTTAATTTATTTAATGTACTAAAAAGTAGAAAATAAATGGTTTTTAAGTCACCTGTATCTTACTATCAATAAAAGCTTGTGCGCTCAATATCCATATTCAAAATATCTTTCATTACTAGAATCTATTTGCAAAAAATTATTTAAATAAAATATTGTGGTAACTGTTTGACAAATATTGAACACATGAGCGCCCCAAGCTTTTATGGATAGTAAGATACAGGTGACTTAAAAACCATTTATTTTCTACTTTTTAGTACATTAAATAAATTAAAGCTTATTTTTAAAAAGTTTTTTTTTATATAATTTTATTTCTAATTTCTCTTGTGCGCATCCCCACTGCTGCTTAGTTAGAGTTATTGTTGTTGCACTGTGAACAGTGGCAACAAACAAAAAGGAGAACCCCCGTAGGAAATTGAAGGTACGATTTTCGGCATCCCGGCAGGAAATCGTACGAAAGCACAAGTAGGCAATTAAAATTTATTCAGTTTCGAGCTTCGGCAATTCGGCCGAGATTTAATAAACATTCATCTTCGTCCGCTTTCTAGCTTCGGCACTTCGGCCGGTTTTTTCGTATATATTAATAGCCACCGAATTTTAGCTTCGGCACTTCGGCCGAGTTTTCGGCCATGGCAATATGTATGCGATTTCAAGCTTCGGCCTTCGGCAGGGATTAAGAAAATATTAATGTTTGTTCGAAATTTTCTGCACCGCGGCAGAAAATTAAAGAATTATTTGAACCGAATATTTTCTGCATCCCGGCAGAAAACTCATGCGGTAAACCCGGCCGAAAAATTTTGAAGTTCAGCATCCCGGCTGATTGTAGAAATATATATCTATAATTTAATTTATTCGGTTTTGAAAATTTAAATTCGGCAACTCGGCCAATTGGAAAAATTTCTAGCTTTGGCACTCCGGCCGAGCTTTAGGAAAGAAATATTAATAGTTACACGATTTCCTGCTTCGGCCAAGTTTTAGATAAACCATACTGTTGCTAGCTTCGGCATCTCGGCCGAGGTTTGAGAACTACGTTAATTTATTCGGTTTTCAAATTTTAACTTCTGCACCCCGGCAGAAAATTAAATAAATATTTATTGGAATCGTCACTTTGGCAACTCGGAATCCCTCGATTTTATTTCAGGACTTCGGTCGTTTTTAGATAAGCTCAAAGCCACTGCCGAATGAGATTAAATAGAATCCCAAGAGGCATCCCCGTAAATTTGATGGAAGATTCTCTGCACCCCGGCAGAAAATTCATACGGAATTGAAATACATATTAGAATTCACAATGTCGGCAATCCATAATTTCGTCCGCTTGGCTGATGAGCTGTTGGAGTTTGGAACCAACTTCAGCCAAGTTCTGAGTGATCACACCCCGTACACACTTGAGGTGGAAAGGGATGAACTTAAATCCCTGTGGCAGCGAGTGAAGATGGCATACGAGAAAATGTGCTCCATTTCAGGATCTGTCGCCGATGCGACAAACATCGTGAAGGAAAAATACCGGTCTTGCTACCAGACGTATGTCTGCTGCGCCGCAAAAATGAACGAGTTTATTGATTCTCTCGCCCGAACCCCGATCTATCCTCAGAATGGCGCGGAACGAAAATTTAAGGCAATTGCAAACCCGACACTTTGCAAGATATGCGCATCGAGAATGCATGTTTTGAAGGCGTGCCCTGCCTTCATGGAGATGTCTGTGCAAGAGCGATGGGCAGCCGTACGACGGCTATAGCTCTGCATAATTTGCTTAGCTCATTCGCATGCCCTTGAAGAATGTAAAAGCCCTTTCAGTTGTCATCAGTGCAAGCAGCGCCATAATTCGCTACTACAGTTGCCACAATCACCCAGTACGATCGATGAGGCGTTGCTGCAGGTCACCCCGGATCTGCCGCTGCCCGAAACCCAACACAACACGACGTCAACCCCGCGAGAGGAATCACCTGCTGCCCACTTCAACCAGATATCTCCAGTGCGGCAACCTCGAGAATCCTGGCGCTTCTGTAACGAAGGCACCACGGAAAAACCCGATGATGGGGATGAGCTGCTGACCAGTCAGAGAGCAATACCTAGTCCGTATTGCCCATTTGACGGAGCAGCTACCGAGAAGGCGATGGTCGAGGAAGGAGCAATACCTCGAACGTATTGCCAGTCCCCAACGATGGTAGACGGGGAGACGATGGTCGTAGTTGGAGCAATACCACGATCGTATTGCCCAACACAGACATCCCAAAGGAGGGCGGCGAGCCAGGGCGGAGCAATACCCCGCTCGTATTGCCCACCCGGGTCGTCGTCCACCAGGGTCGCTGCAGCCTCTACCCAGCGAAGATTCCGTCCGCCGCTACGCCACGACCTGAGGAATACCGCCCGAACAATAAAAAGCCGACATGAGCCTAGAGAAATAGCCGTGCTGACCCGAAGCCGGCACCCACATGAGCAAACCGACCTGGAACGATCTAGGTCGCGCAATACTCGCGCAGGTGTCGCGGTCCATAGACCGCGTACTTGGCACAGAGGTATGCGCCCGGAATGGCCCCCGCCCCGTAGTTGGAACATTGACTACTCAAGGCACCATTTTAGTTATTTGGTGCCCGGTCAACGCGTGGTATAAAACCACCACCGCCCATTTTTCATTAATAATTAAATTGCATTGAGGTATTGATGAAAAATACAACTTAATTTATATTTTAACCCAAATACTCCTATTCCTAATATTCATTATTCCGTACGTTAGTTAAGATATTAGTTGCAATGGTGCTGCAAGGTGGGCGGAATGTTTACGCCACGGCGCCTTGTGGCATCACTCCTCTGTAGTTAGTATAAGTATCAGCTACTGATCGTAAGAGGGCGCAAGAAGCGCTGTCAGTGGCGCTCGGCTTCACCGGGGCCCGGCAAAAGTCAGCACTTTTTGGCTCGACACTCGCTATTGAACCCCCGACCAGTAAGCAGCTGTTAGTAAGATAGTGTAAGTATATGTACAATAAACGACATAACCCCGAAATTACACTGCGAGTCATCGCACCATTTTAATTTCCCCGACTTCTAAGTAGGGTTTTTCAGTGCTCCAGCAACGTCATACACTCCCAGGCCTCACCTGCACCCCCGAACGGCGAACTGTGGCACCCCGGTCAATTTTGCGCCCAACATCAGCATTGCTTTCATTTCATTCCTTAAGAGTTTCATCTGACATCTTAGAATACTCACACTTATTCCCTTCTCGTTTATGCGCTTAGTATAATGTTTATCCGGATTTATGAGCACGCGTGCCATGAGACCCGTTGTCGGTCCAGCAGCACCCGTATGCCAAGGCCACTTTGCATCCTCGAGTTCCTTGCGTCGACCCTCGACAGTTTCCAGTGTATTGAATGCCCAGCAGAAGCCACTTTTAGACCGACGCCTCGAGAATATTTCACAACAATTCAAGGGATAGTTATTCCAGGTACATTTCGTAAGAATCTCATCACAGTTCCACGTCATGAAATCAAAGACCAGACTAAAGTTTATGTGATTTAGCAGATGCAAGGGCTCATCCTGCAGCACCGCGAATTTGTCGAAATTCCCGAACTGTACATCATCGTAGGCGCCCACAATGCGTTCGAATAATTGCAATTTCTCGCTGGACGTCTCATTGGGCAGGAAACGTTGTTTGGCCTGCGGCAAGCGCTGCCAGTTCAGCCGATTGAGATTGCAGATGGTGACCACCGGAAAGAAGATGCGATAGACGGGCTCGCGTGTGCTTTCCACCACCGTCTCGAACTTGCCCTCATTGAAGCGGTCTGAGAGCAGCAAGCAAACATAGATGGAGCCACAGCAGGCGAGCACCAGCGTGCAAAGCCAAATCAATCTAATTTCGAAGGGTTAAACGTTGTTTCTAGTTCAGTTTTCATGGCTTAAGAATTCAAACTAAATCGCACTTACTTCTCATACTTGCCAGAGGACTCGTCCAGCAGGCGATTCATGCCGTGTATAGAGGTACGTTTGCCGAATTTCGTTGCCAATTGCCAGGCGGATGAGCTGAATGCGCGTGTTAGCGTCTTCGTGGAGGACCATTTAGAGAGCTCCGCTTCAGCATGCTTACTGTTCAGCTGTCGCAATGCATTGGGCTGCATTGGTTGAAAGTGTGGGTACACCATGCTGTTTTTCGAAGACCAAAGTTGGCCACCGAATATGTCTGAGCTTCGGGCAGAAATGCTTTGACTAATTCGGAACGTTTCGAATTTAATAGTGTTTTATGGCCCTTTTTTACTAAATCACCTTTACTGTGCTTTTGTTTATTTTCCGCACTATTTCTATTTACAGTGCAATTTTCCACATTAAGTACTGCTGGGATTTAAGCTAAGCGTTCCACTTTCACTCACTATTTGCAGGAACATTAAGAAATGAAGGTCAATGTCGAAGCAGTGGGGACGATATAAGGTAAGGATATCCTTGTTGGAAAGGTTGAATTCGTTGGGGCATATGAAATACTATGAGAAATATGCAGGAAATGGCAAACCAATTTTTCAATCCAGAAATGGATTTAATGGAATGAAATGCGGCAATGTTATGAATGAATTTTGTACAAAATTTTTGCTATTGTCCTTTTCACTATAGTAGCTTATTTATTCAAAATGTTCCTGATATCAACAAACAATGCAAACCAAAAAAATGCTTCTCACATGTTCTTTGAGTTCTAAAACAATTTTTTACAAATGCGTTGTTTTGAAATATCTGTTAGCAAATATTTGTAGGATGCCAAATCAATTTTGTTGATATTTTTTTAAACTGTTGTAATATACATACATGAAAATGTATAAAAAAAAAATGTGTGCGTCTCGGGACGCTCGACAGAAGTGATAACTTAAACTAATCCAAGTTAAACTATTTAATATTGAAATTTTTTAACTTGAGAAAAGCTTAGGTTATTATTTAAATTTCATGCATGTCAACATGATAATGTGAGGAAAGGTTATTCATCAATAAAATCTTTTATTGATTATAAAATATATTTAATTCTCAGTTACAATTCTTCAATATGTACATTAGAATTTTGTGTAAGTATATTATTAGTATCATTATTCAATCCTATAAAAGTAACAATTGGCTTATGGTAGCTATAATAAGCAACGAAATTTTTACATTGTATGTCATCTAAAAATCTTGCAAAGACTGCATCAAGTACAGTTCCATGACTTGTTGTAGCTTCTTCTGGCTTATTAATCATTTTCAATTGTAGTTTGGATTGTAGAAACGATACTAAATTTTTAGCTCGATCAGCAGCAAAATTAACATTAAAATCTCCAGTCAAAATTAACGGAATTTTATGATAATTTTCATTAAGTAAAGCAGAACCTTCTAGTGTATAAATTAAAAGCTGTTTATGAATAAATTGAATGATACTTGAAATACTTTGGTTTGGAGATATATATATATTGACAATAATAAGGAGATTCTGCAATGTTCCGAGAATTATCTTCTGCTTGTTTCATCATATTTTTTATAATCACTTTCAAAAACGGTGGTAGCAAAGAGTATGTTAATATAATAGAGTGCGCATCTCATAAAATTTTGGCTCGTCCTCTCAGAGAACCGCTCTGCTACAAGAAATTCCAAACTCAAAGTAAATATAACGAGGGCTGCTTACTGTGAGAAAATTCTCCCATTTTGTGGGAATTCGAACTCTTTTTCTACATATTCTTAACAAAATGCTGTTGTTTTGTATTACAGCATTTTGGAACTCAGCCATACTGTTTTATTTATTGATTTATGTTTTTTACTACCATTATTTTGAATGAAAATGTGGCTGAAGTGCCAATTCCCATGGGAGAATTTTTTAAGCATTTGAGAGAATTGGCTTTGACTGAGTTTGCACCCCTGATCGCACGACTCAATGGCTTGGTTCGTTCGGTTTTCGTACTCAAATGAGCCGAACTAGCATTTTTTGCGGCTGATTTTCGTATTTTGCATGGTGTATGAAAGTCGTGTGCATGTGCTCTTCTTCTGCATGTCGGCAGCTCAGCCAACAAAAGCGTCTGTCCGAAAAACAGCTAAGCGCTGTGGGTTAGAGTGAGAGAGGAGGGGCCCGCGTACCGCTGCCGTATGCGTGAGAGAGAGGGAAGCCAGACAGACTGGCACCGTAACGCGTTACGTAACGAAGCGGTTTACCCTCCCATAAAAAGTTATCACTTCAAAATATATAACTGGCGCAGCAGCCCGTACCGACGAGGTTAAGGCCAAGCTTTCTGGTATTAACCCTCTAACTCCCCAGACTACCTGTAGGCGGGCTTTTTATAAAGCACTCCCCAAACCGCCAATAGGCGGGCTTTTTATAAATCACAAAAACACCGGTAGGTTAATTTATTTTCGATCCAAACGGTTTCTACGATTGTAAAGGAAATATGTATGTATGTGCTGATGTGCTTGGCTTTAATGTAGCACCTGCCGATCACCTGTTATGTCAGTTGGAAGTGAAAATTTGGCGAAAAATCGTGTTTTTAGTTTTTTTTTTTACCAAAAATTAATTTTTCTAAAATTCGTACAAATTCCAATTCTGGGCGTACCGAGTTAAAAAAAATATCTGTGGGTAAGAAAAACTTAAATCTTTCATATAGCGTTTGATTTTGTATCCTCAAGTATATTTATCAATGTAAATTTTCAAATTTGCAACGACCGCCTGTAGGCGGACCTGGGCAGTCGAGTGAAATTTTTTTGCGATGCATTTTAGTGATTCACCAGTTTTCAATAAATGTGTTGGTCATTTTTATTGAATGTTTCTTTGCTTTTTGCTTGTTATTAGCCATGTTGCACCGTAAAGAATATTACAAACTATCTGCCATGTCCGAGGAGTGAATGAATTTAATCTATTCCGACGATGACACTGGTGTAGAATAAGATTTCGATAGTGACGATGATATTGTTGAGCAAAATAACACTTTCGGATTAATTCGACTGAAATGGGAGAAGCATTGGTTGCAAGTGTGAATATGAGCAACATAAACTTGAATAAGTCGAAGATGAAACAACCGGTACATCATCACCATTTCTAAACACTTCATCTGCTGCTAAAGGTACTATGCTTGAACCTGTGCCCAAATCTACTGCAAAAAATATTATATACTATAAGAAGCGTACATATCTATCTAAATTATAACTACATTCTTCTAGAAACAAAAATTTGCTCTGGTGATGGCGATAACGTCATTCCAGAACATGCACTAGATCTTCATCGAATGTCGTAATATACCGGAAATGTCAACCATACTTTGATCATTTTTATACATCGCTGGGATTGGTGATGTATCTCAAGAGTTGTGGAACTTATATCTTGGGTATAGTGCGCACGAATCGTGTTCCGAATAGTAAATTGTCGAGTGAAGCAGAATCGGCCACCAAAAAGGTCCATTGAGGTTATTCCGAGGAATATGTTGCCAGCGAATACGGAATCGATATAGCAATGTTTTGTGGCAAGATAATAAAACTGTTCGTTTGCTGTCGACTTACGTTGGTACCAAACCTTTTAGGTCACGAAATATTGAAGAGCAACCACCAAAAGCAATACGTTCGGGCCGAAAAACGAAACAGCAAGCTGAAGTTGACTGCCCATTCATAATAAAAGAGTATAACCGTCACTTGGATGGTATCAACCTCATGGATGGAGTAATAGGTCGCTATTACATTCGAGCTAAGAGAAGGATGTGGACAAATCGAGTATTTTTTCATCTGTTGGATGTAGCAATGGTATATGTTCTTTTCCATCATTTCTCCAAAGGAAACCGCTCCACTTAACTGCCAAATTTTCGTGGCTGAATCCTTGTGTATTGTTGATTCTTCGCTGGAAATACGGCAATTGGGTCGAACAGTGGCCACCGCCTAAATTTGAGAAGGCTTATAATTCAACAGATTAACTACGATATGACTATGTGGGGCATATTGTGCATTTGTCGATAGATCTTGCAAAAAGATGTGCAAACTACCAGGGTGTAAGTCCAACACTCAAGCCTACTGCAGAAAATGCAATCTGAACCTCTACAATTCGACTGCAGTCTTGATTCTTAACTGTTCAAGTTCGTAAATAACTTATTCCTTTATATTCGATCCATTTTCATTCAATAAAAATATATGTTTTTCACTAAATGTCACACATTTTTTTAGTACTGACGACCCAGGTCCGCCTTGAGGCGGGATGCACTTTTTTGACTGCACTGGCTAAAAAATGCATCAAATCGAAATTTTGAAACGACTGATATTTTTTTCTTAGTATTCTTGTCCTCGTTGAATTTTTTCAGTCAAATCAAAAAATTGGGAGTTTGAGGGTTAACTTATAAGTGTGTTGCCTATTTTGAGGGCAAGTTAACGGGACCTACGACTTTATCCTAGATCCTCCGAACAGGATTGCGAAACTTGTATCTTATGGCAAAGAGTACATTCGGAGAGTTTCCAATTCTTCGCTAGAGATGGTGCCGCGCCAAGTTTTCTAGTTTTACTTAAACAAAATTGATCACGATATTACAGTTTCGTTCAACTAATCACTCCATACTGAACATATTTAGTTGTAACTTGGCATGGCGACGTTTTTCATGGATATGTTCAACTACTAATAAAAGTTGCATATATTTGCTCTTACAGGCACACATCTCAATTTAAAATCAACAAATTGTTACAAGCTTGTGTTTTACACCCATGAAAAGGATTTCGTAATTATCTATGTATTACAATAACTGTCCTTTGTAAATATTTATTTGTTAGTTTCATTTCGACAGTCTTGAGGTAAGCAATTGAAGAGCACTACTAATTTTTTCAAGCGCTCATTTTCATAACGGACCAATTGCCTCCGATTGTTTTTGCTTTCTATTGTGAAAAAATTAACGCTCAAACGCTCACAACAAACCTTACTAGCAATAACCCCTGGTATCACTTAATATTAAGCTAGTTTTAGATCGTCTGGAACGAGCGCCCCTTCTTAGAATAATAGTATAGATTAAACAGTTCGGTTAAGTTCGTATTACAGATGATCTCGACTGAAAGAAAGACCGCATTTTCTCTTAATTCCTGATATTTCTCCTTATAAAGAATAAATTAGTTACCGTTACTATTTTTTAAGGTTGAATTACTAACTTAGTGCTGTGGGTATACTTGTATTTGCATTTAATAAAACATTATCGGAAAAAATCAGACAAGTGACGCACTTAATTTGGTAGTAAGAGCTGTTAAGGGGTGTAAGTACAGTGGGCGGTGTTAATCGCGTGCATGAAAAATGTTTCCTTTTTTGCCTTTTCTACCATTTAACATGTCCTTTTTTCATGTTACTTTTCGAGTGTGCATTTTTGCAATGAGATTTTTTTATATCTTTGCTAGAAAGCTAAACTAACATCTCCATTGGTACTGATAATTATGAAAGTAGTGACATGACAGGCATGAAAAGCAAAAAATTTCAGCTGAAGACTTTATTGATTAAACATAGTCTTTGCTTATTGTAATAAATATGCTTGCAATAAATTTCTGGTAAGGACCATGACAATAGATAAGAAATCAAATTAAAATATTTCATATATTCTGGTTGCTATCCATCAACCTGTACCACTGTCTAATGCGAACTCACAAATGCAATCGAAACCCAAATGGCGGAGAATCAAAAAAGAACTGAAACATAATAAAAAGCACACTGTATATATAAATCTATAGAATTGTCATTGGCGGAACAGCCCGTTTAATTGAGCTTTTGTAGCATTAACTTGTGTGCACACGTTCTATATTAAGCACAAGTTAACGAGACTTCCACATTTATATACCGTAGCCGAATCCGAACGAAATCGGAACGCTATACATTTATGGCAAGGGTTACCCTCGGAGACTGGTCAACGCAATAGATTGCCCGCACATAGAAACTTTTGCCAAACAAATTAAATTTTCCCTTTTAGATGGTACACTAAGCTAAAACACAAAAAAAAAGTTATTTTTATTTGAATGACGTTTAAATAATTTTGTATTCAAGATTTTTTTCCCATAAAGAGGGAGAGATTTGAGAGGCAGAAAAAGAGATTTGTGTTTGTGTTAGTGTGAGCGAAAGCGAAAGCGAAAGCATCTTAAAAGAGTTGGACCAACGGTTAGTCCAAACGTATCATAACACTTCGTAAACATAGGAATTTGTCCGTTCACTGATAAACGTAAACGTATCGCAGATGTAACTCCTTTGTATTACTGTATTTTTGCTAGTGCTGCCGTACAGTTGCGTGCACAAAATAAGCAGTCTTTTCATTTTGCTTCTGAGGTAAAATTTTACATTTTTATAAATTTTATGGCGTAGAATTGTCTTAATTTTTACATCTATTTATTGTGTAATACTTTCATTGTTGTGTTGGTTTGAAACTCCAGCTGGAATGACAATAAATACCAAAATTTTAATAACATACAGTCAACGTCCAATAATACGAATTATATATTGTCAGAGCAATTCGTATAATCGAAAAATTCTTACTATCGCAACTATTTCCCCCCCTTTTTATTTGAAATTTAGGCATTAGCAAAGAAGTATGTAAAAAATTCATTTATTTTATTTCATTCGAATATCAAGTACCTACAAAGCATAACTGAAAACAAAAAAAAATTTTCACTTAAAATTCACTTTACACAACACAAGTCGAAAACGAAGCCAGCGACTCTAATATAATTCGCACTTTGAATGAAAAGAATGACGAATTAATCAAAGCCTACTACGAGAGAAAACAAAAAATTCGAATTTCGTATTATTGAACGGTAAAATTTTGCGGAATTCGTATTATAACTCTATAACTCGTCTGTGTTAAAATACTGCATTCGTATTATTGGACATTCGTACAAACGAGCTTTGGTATTACTGGACGTCGACTGTATATCAAAAAATTTATTTCTCAACTCAAAAATTTTTGTGCAAACTTAAACGAAGAAGTATCTACTGAAAAAATCTTTCTTGCTTTATTGCCTAACCCTAATCATTAGGTTATAAATACTTTAATGTAAAGCATACGGGTGAAGCAGTCGTGAAAGCGGAATTCATTTACGCACAAGAGCCGAAGAAAAAACAAGTAAGGAAGCATCAGTCGGGTTTCACCGACAGAGTAATACCCTACACCAAGTAACTGAGTGGGCGACTAGTGGTATTTCTTGTTTGCGTGCAAAGCAACAACAAATAAAGTTGCCCCATGGCAAAATGTTTTTATATTGCCAGGCGGCAAGATAAACACACTAGATAACACGAAACTCTGAACACCCCAATTGAAAAATTTCGTATCTAATCTGTTTTTAAACACTCGCGTATCTAGTTTTACTAATTCGTCCTACACCTACACTAGGGTGACAGCAGTCATTGTTTTAAAATACATTAAAATATACATACATTGAGCGCCTTGAGGCATGGGTTAACATGCTCCAATCGTACTCAAACTTTGGCTACCTTAAAATCTGCAAAGGCTGATCATTTTGTGGGGTTCCCGTCGACAAAATTCCGACATCGATTTTAGCGGTCACCCTAACCTACACACTCCATTCTGTTCCATTGCTGTTTTTATTGGAATGGAAAAGTATTCACTAATTTCAAAATTTGTTCCCTCAGTGTACCTTACTGCTTGTTGTAAATTTTTGTAAGTTTATGTCAACGAAATCTTGCTAAAGATTAGTGAATACACTCAGTAAGATTTCGAAACATTTTACTCAAAATCTCAGGCTTCTTCTACTTTTAAATGTGTTGAATCGACTCTTCTGAAAGCAAGCCAATACCAATTAAATTTTGGCTGATAATCATGACATTCGGTCCCACTGTCCCTTCCATAATTTTCTGTCAACATCATTTGTGCATTTGAGCAACATAATGAGTCAATAAGTAGAATTAACCTAATAGAATAGTAAACTTTTTGCTTGCATTTATAAAAAAGAACTTTGCAATGACTTTATTGAAAAGTGAAATGAGCAGGTGAAATTGACATATTTATGCAAAGAACAAAATTTGTGCACCGCAAAAGAAATTCAAGTAAAAGTAAAGTTAAAAGCATGGTGTCTGGCGCGGCAGAGGGGCTTGCAGTTGAATATGGAACTCATTCCGAAATTGTTATGTCACTTATAAGATTTTCAGTTACATTCGATTTTTTGATTTAGCAAGTTTTTGCATTCAATTTAGATAAGCTTAGAGACTGAAAATTTGGAAATAAAATGTATGGAATACTAACACTAAATAACTTCTTATCAAGTTATGTATGTATTTGCAAGTAAAAATTTTCCACTTGGCTTCCCTAATGTATAGTGGGCAGTGACTCATGAAATTGTAATTGAATTGTAAAAATGCATTATATATTTTTCGAATTTGAAAAAAAAAATTTTTTTATTTTTCGATGATATTGGATAAACGATTGTAAAAAAAGCATCTGCAAATATCATAATTTGAAAACTGAGTACCTAACTCGTTGGCGGATAGTCAATTCTACCATGGAGTTCGGGTGGAGCTGAAGCTTTATCTGTGCCTTATAAGATTATATGTCAGCATACGCCGTCCTGTCCCTAGTTCACCTTAATTTGCTGGCATCTGCAGCGCCCGTGTCTTGTACTCGAGCGTATTTAAACTTAACAAGTAAGGAAGTATCAGTCGGGTTTCACAGACAGAGTAATACCCTACACCATCTTCCCAAGTGTTGTGATAATTCACTGAAATTGTGGGTGCATTTGATTTACAACCTACATAGTGGGCGGACCATGCCCATTTTTGGCAGACTACAAGATATACCTAATAGGACTATACATGCCAAATATTGATGCTCTGGCGAGTGTACAACAGATGTTATCGGCATGTTTATTTTACTGCCCCCATGGTGGGCGGACCACGCCCATTTCTGGAGAATTAAAAGATATTCCTACCAGGAACGAAGTAACCAAATCTGGACTCTCTGGTGTATATATTATGGAAGTTAAGAAGATTTTTTGTTTATCGCCTATATAGTGGGCGGACCACGCCCATTTTCTTGTATGGCATCTAAGACCTATATATCAACTTGGGAACCGAATTTCATTCATTTATATTCGTAACTAGTCAATTGGTAACCATTTTACCGAAAAAATTTTGCCGGCTATATAGTGGGCGGATCACGCCCATTTTTTCCTGAGATATAGAAGACCTACCTCTTAACTTGAATACCAAGTATTAATCTTTTCCATGAGTAATTACACAAATTATAGCCATTTTACCGAAAAAAATCCGAGGTAGTGGGACTTACAGACCCGTTGTGGGCGTGTCCTTTGGGTAATTTGAATAATTTTAACACTTTACCTAACCCGAGGTTCACTGTAACTGTATACCAAATTTGGTCCAAATCGAACAACTCCTTCTTTCTTTTTTTTGCATACACGCAGACAGACGGACAGACGGACAGACGGACAACCGGAAATGAAAAGAGAAAGTGTTTCTGATCATTTCTATATACTTATGTCTATACCTAGGAAGGCTCCTTTAATGCGTTACAATTTTGGCACAAAGTTATTATACCCTATTACCATAGGTGTAGGGTATACAAATCTTAGAAAAAGAGCTTATACAAGTTTTTGAACTTGTTCTGTAAAGAAAATAAATTCGTTTATTTCTTTTCCTTTACCTTCAGTTTTCATTTTACTATATATTATATCAAATATATATGTATGTAATTTGGCTTCGTTTTCCTAGTGTAACAATTTAAAATCCACACTACTAACATGAGTTCAAAATGGAACAGTGGAAGTTTGTAAGGTGAATACCAAAATTAAATGGATTTTAGCATTGAATTCAAATGCAGCTGGCAACGGGGCCTATGTTTCGGATTTTGTTCATATAACATGAACTTTGCTCTTGTTGGACTGGGCTTCGTTTGAATGATATGAACATTTTTTAAGATTTGTCAATATGAAGTCAGAGCTACGCCGAGTATTTTAAGCTAGAAATCAATAAAACCCACCGGAACAGGAAGTATTAGCAGGATTTAAAATTCTTTAATAACGTGTGTGTTATTATACCCTACACCTATGGTAATAGGGTATAATAACTTTGTGCCAAAATTGTAACGCATTAAAAGAGCCTTCCTAGGTATAGACATACGTATATAGAAATGCTTAGAATAACTTTCTGTGTTGATTTCCGGTTGTCCGTCTGTCCGTCTGTCTGTCTGTCTGTCTGTCTGTCTGTCTGTCTGTCTGTCTGCGTGTATGCAAAAAAAAGAAAGAAGGAGTTGTCCGATTTGGACCAAAATTGGTACACAGTCACAGTGAACCTCGGGTTAGGTAAAGTGTTAAAATTAGTCAAATCGGTTAAAGGACACGCCTACAATGGGCCTGTAAGTCCCACTACCTCGGGTTTTTTATACCCTACACCTATGGTAATAGGGTATAATAACTTTGTGCCAAAATTGTAACGCATTAAAAGAGCCTTCCTAGGTATAGACATAAGTATATAGAAATGATCAGAAACACTTTCTCTTTTCATTTCCGGTTGTCCGTCTGTCCGTCTGTCCGTCTGTCTGTCTGTCTGCGTGTATGCAAAAAAAAGAAAGAAGGAGTTGTCCGATTTGGACCAAAATTGGTACACAGTCACAGTGAACCTCGGGTTAGGTAAAGTGTTAAAATTAGTCAAATCGGTTAAAGGACACGCCTACAATGGGCCTGTAAGTCCCACTACCTCGGGTTTTTTATACCCTACACCTATGGTAATAGGGTATAATAACTTTGTGCCAAAATTGTAACGCATTAAAAGAGCCTTCCTAGGTATAGACATAAGTATATAGAAATGATCAGAAACACTTTCTCTTTTCATTTCCGGTTGTCCGTCTGTCCGTCTGTCCGTCTGTCTGTCTGTCTGCGTGTATGCAAAAAAAAGAAAGAAGGAGTTGTCCGATTTGGACCAAAATTGGTACACAGTCACAGTGAACCTCGGGTTAGGTAAAGTGTTAAAATTAGTCAAATCGGTTAAAGGACACGCCTACAATGGGCCTGTAAGTCCCACTACCTCGGGTTTTTTATACCCTACACCTAT
>OY735246.1:41014812-41091856 GCA_963457695.1 Neria commutata
GGAAATAATTTAGAGAAATTATTTATTATTTTTTTTTGGGTAGAGAAATTTATTTCAAGCTAGGGGTTAGCGTGAAATATTGCTATTTTTACGAAATTTTGAATTCATGTATTTTACGTGAATTGTTAGCAACTATAAAAATATTTATTCTCCTCATAGGGAATCAAGATTTATATTATTTTGTATATTATAATATATATTCAGAGGCCTTTGCAGAGATGCAGGCTTCCATTGTCTAGTTATTGAAAAAAATATATAAATTGGAATTTATATTATAATGGAAATAAAAATTGATCATAAATATAATATAAAATTTGAGAAAATTTTTATTATACAATATATTAAATATTTTAAATAATTTAAATTAAATTTATTTAATTTCAATTTAGAGAGAATTGAATTTTTTGGCACTTTGAGTGGCAAACGAAGGAATCGTATATGCCGGCCGTAGGGTATCGTCCGCAAAGTGACCTGTTCTTGCTGTTACCTAAGAGAGGTAAAGCAAGAGCGACGAGAGCGCTTGTATGTGTGTGGGAACACGAGCAGTGGACTGTAGTATTTTTTGGAATGTGTAGTGAGAGATTGGAAAGTGGGTACGTGCTATGTACAAAAGAGATTTGTAATATTGCACAAAAATATTGCACAAAAATTTTTGTAATGCCAATGACCATATAATATTGACCTTTTGAAGTGGATATATGGGGTGATTCCTTGGTAACGGGTTGTTACCGGCCAATATAAGTTAGTATTGAAAACTCGACTTACGGCTTGGCCTTTTACATGGGGACAAAGGGGCTTTTATTTGGGGTTATATCTGAAGCTGCGAATTTCAGCAGCTATGTTGTTATTATTAACTGCCTCTTGACTGCTGCTGCTGATGATTTTGATGCACTTGGCCAAATTTCTCACAGTATTCCTTTAATTTCGAAACGTGCACCGTTTTTTGTATAGTGTAAAATTTGTGTTATTTCTTTTAAATGCCTTTGAACAATTTATTTAATTCTTGTGTGTGCACTGTTTTCACTGTTTGTTTTTGTAATAACTTTTGGTTGTTAAATGTGTGTACTAGAATTTTTTTTTTTTGGGGTAAGCAATTAATCTCTGTACATGCACTGTCTGATCTTCACCGTTTTTCACGTTTTATTGTAATTTTTTGAAGGAATTTTTAATTTTGCTTATTAGAAACAAAAATCACTCGCGCCGACTCGAGTTAGGCCTCGAAGGACCAATGTTTAAGTCATAATTGACTTATATTTTGAAATAAGGAGACACAAGGGTTTTTATTATGATTTGCGCGGAATTGCGCGTTTAATAAAAAATGGAATTTCAAATTAAACAAAGTTTAAAAGGAAGAATTGAATTCAAAAACGTCCGTCGCGGTCACTTGCAGGTTGATTGTGTAGATCCGTGAGCGCGCGAGAGCGGAACAACAGGGAAAAAGTGACAGCTGGAAGGAAGCGGACTGGAAATGAATAGTGAGGAGAATGGAAGAAGAATGGGAAGTGAAAAAGAAGAGGTTTATACGGGATGGGAATGAGGCAGTTAAAGAAATGGAAAAAAAGAATAGCTGCTGCTCATAGGCGTTTAGCCAACGCCAATTACTTATTCATTTCAATACCGGTAGCATGCACTTTCTAAACCTGCATCCCTGATAGCTACACCTGACGATGATAATGTAACACTGTTTATTCCCAACCCAGCCCTAAAGGAATATTAAAGTTTCGTTAGAACCCATATAAAAGATAACTACGTTGTAATCTATATTGCGGTTTATGACAAATTCCATAAGGAGCTGTCACATGCTGCCCGAAAGTACACAAAATTAGTCACAATGTCCTTGGGACATCAGCTGCGCTTGATGCCAGTTGCCAATAGAATGAAATAGCAGAAAGGTTAATTGCACCATTGGCTCAGTCACTCTATGCATTTTGCATAAACAAGCATTGCGATGGGAACGCCTCTCCCCAGAGGCGGCTATTAGAGAGTACGTTTTCTTAACCTCAATTTTGATTAAGAGCTTCTGGCATTTGAGACGTGGATGCGAGCTTTACGAAAGGAGCCAGAGAGCAAGCAGTGCGGCTATGGTGATGCGTGATACGAGGCAGTAAGTATGGGCGGAATGTTCTAAGCGACAAATTGGTGTGTTGAGAAATTACGCTAATTTGTTAGACGAGTGAAAAGCATTTCTTGTATTTATTGAAAATGGTAGAAAGGAACCAAGGAATGTGGCAAAGTCAATAAAACGGTAGACAAGTCCTTGAGCTTTTGGATGTAAATTTGAACTCGTCATTGATATTCAGTCTTGCAGGTTAGCAAATGAGCCTGATGAATAAATAGTAAGCAATTGAAATTCCTTAAAATTTCCAGGTGATTGCTTAAATTTCTATGAATAAAAACGAAAGCAATTGCGTCATTTATTATAATTAATTATTATGTATTATTATTAAGTATTATTTTTGTTTACGGTTTGGTTGACTTTTTGAAGCTGTTAATATTTTACTAGTTTTTGAAAGGCGCCCACTGACTCAATTTCGGACAATTTTTATTGTTTGGGATATTGGAGTCATGTTTGGTCTCACTCCATAGACTTGGGATCACTCCAATGCCCATCCCATTTTCCTAGTTCAAGGATACGGATATGTAGTAAGTTCCTATCGGGTTTCATTGATGTGTGATTGTATAGCTCTAAAGTTATACCCAAATGTGTAGTTGCTTGAAAAGTGCCATGCCCCTTGTCCTACGCCCATACAATTTTGTCAGTGGGACGATGCATCCAAGAGGTACCTGCATACGGAATATTAATGCTACGCCACTTTTAGTTCCAAAGCTATTCGATATAAACAATTTTGTTTGTATGGGCGGTGCCACGCCCCTTGTCCAATGTACGTCGCATTTTCCAAATTGAAGGATACGGATATGTAATAAGTTCCTATCGGGTTTCATTGATGTGTGATGTATAGTTCTAAAGTTATACCCCAATGTGTAGGTGCTTGAAAAATGCCACGCCCCTTGTCCTACGCCCATAAAATTTTGTCAGTGGGTCGACGAATCCAAGAGGCGACTACATACGGAATTTCAATGCTGCACGACTTTTAGTTCCAAAGCTGTATATAGAATTGTATTCTTATAATTGATTTTAATAAATAAAATAAATTGAAAAATATTGTAAAAAAAATCTTTTTAAAAATAAGCTTTAATTCATTTAATGTACTAAAAAGTAGAAAATAATTTGTTTCCAAGTCACCTGTATCTTACTATCTATAAAAGCTTGGGGCGCGCATGTGTTCAAAATTTGTCAACCAATTGATACAATATTTTATTTTATTTATTTTTTGCAAATAGATTCTAGTAATGAGAGATAAGTGTGAATATAGGTTTTGAGCGCACAAGCTTTTATTAATAGTAAGATACAGGTGACTTGGAAACAATTTATTTTCCACTTTTTAGTACATTAAATGAATAAAAACTTATTTTTAAAAAGTATTTTTTATATAATACTAGTGGACCCGGCGAACTTCGTTCCGCCCAAAATTTATTTTTTGTTTGAAATAATTTCGATTATTGATTAAATGAAACACTTTTCGAATTCAATATACTTTATTTACCCGTAATGTTGAAGGAATTACATTTAATGTTAATTCAATGATGCCCTTCATTTAAGCACCTTGTGATATACAATATTTTTCGTTTTATTGTCAGGTGAGAGAACGAACAAATCGGAAGGTTTGCCGACACGTGAACATGCTACATACAATTGACCATGAGAGAAACATTCGTTTTCTAGATTCAGGCCACAAACACTCAAGGATTGGCCTTGCGATTTGTTGATCGATATGGCGAATGGGAAATTGAATTCGTTTGAACTCAAATGGCATATCGTTTGGGATCATCGGAATTCTCGGAATGAGAACTTCGTCACCTTTAAATTTTCCTTTAAGTATGGTCGTGTGAATCACATTGTCCATGAGTTTTCTCACCACCAAACGTGTTCCGTTACATAATTTTGGTTGGTTCAGATTTCGAAGCATGATGACTACCGAGCCAACCTTCAGTTGTAAATTGTGCGGTGCCAAGCCAGGCAGATCCAATGAGTTTAAAAATTCGGTTGGATAATTGGTTGCTTCGTCTTCGTTTGTTACACAGTCAATAGATTTGAAAGAATGCAGTGGACCAGCGATTTGATTTTGAACTGTGAAGTTTAATTGATCCACATCTTTGTTCTTTGCCGCAAGAATTGCTCGTTCACTCAACCAATTGTGATTTTTGTGGTTAACAATCATGTTCGGGAACTCTTTGTTGATAAGCTCCTCATTCGTTGAGACAAAATTGCAAAAATTCGGCGGAAACGAAATCAATCTGTTTGATTCGTCGACAGGAACACGGCCATTACCGATAGCAAGCAATTGCTTGGAGAAATCTTCGGCTGATGGATCGTTTAGCATTGCAACTCGCATGTTTGTCGTCAGCTGAAGTTTCTTCACATAGCGCCATAGAGTCGAGGATTTAAGGCAAGCGTTTATTTCATCGGCCGCAGTCGATCTTGGAATGACTGGTAGGGTTTGGCGAAAATCGCCAGACAGTAAAATCATTGCGTCTCCAAAACCTCGTGTGTCATTGCGCAGATCTTTCATAGTTCGATTGAGTGCTTCCAATGCGCGTTTGTTCGCCATTGTGCATTCATCCCAGATGATGATCTTACATGCTACCAAAACTTTGGCCATTGCTGAGTGTTTCGCAATATTGCATGTCGGTTTTTCATTCGTTTGAAGGTTTAACAGCAATTTAAATGCTGAATGAGCCGTTCGGCATCCTTCTAGCAACGTGGCCGCTATCCCAGAAGAAGCAACTGCTACAGCAATTTCGAATCTCGCACGAACAGTGGCCAAAATCAATGAAATGAGGAATGTCTTCCCAGTTCCACCGGGCGCATCGAGGAAAAATAAGCCACCATTTCCATCATCTATTGCCTTCATTAACGTATCGTACACTTCCTTCTGTTGGGGGTTCAGCAGTGGTAAAAAAAATTCTTTTTTCTATTCTAGTTTCGGAGAATTGCCAATTCATCGCAAGAAGTGGCGCCGCGCAAAGAAATAGATAATTTGAATTCTCTTTATATTAGATTTTATATACATATTTACCTCTATTACATTTTATGTGCCTTGACTGAGAATTGAACCCGGGCCTCCCGTATAAGCAACCAAGTGGCTCATTCACTGATCCAACGTGACGTGTAGGCTTTGGTTGCTTAAAATTAACCAGAATGAGAAAATTTTTAAAATTTCTAAAAATAAACTTTTGAAATTGACAACAAAATTGCCACATGCCTTCCTTGTTTTTCAACTGGGCACTTTTGCTGACGAATTTAAAGAATTATTTGAGTTTCAGTTGACTTATAATTTCAAAGCTACTTGATATTTAAAATTTGCTTTGTATGAGAAAATTGGTTTGTATGGGCGGTGTCACGCCCTCTTGTCCAATCCGATTTTTTAATAGCTATTCTGCTATTCGGGGCGGAGACAAATCCAACAAATCAAATATTATAAAAATCGGTCCAGCCGTTCTTGACTTATAAGCGTTCGAACATAAACTTAAACTTTCTTTTATATATATAGATTATTTTCTACTTTTTAGTCTCCCATAAATTAAATTTTAGAGCTCTGAAATTTTTCGCAACAAGAATTTAAAATTTGAAGAAATGCTCTTTTTGAGGGTAGAACTCAACCAAAAGAAACAACGAAGAGTAAAAATCAGATAACTTCTTTGCTTGGCAGCTCGTACAGTTCTGTCCGCTTTTGCTACAGCTGCTCCTTATATACAGCAGTGCTTCTTCTTCCATGTTGGGCTCTTATTGGATGTTGCTGAAATTAATTCTATTTCATTTAATGGGAGTACTTTTCCTTGCCCGTCTGGTCTTTTCTTAGTTTTCGTAGTTTTCGGTTGAATAGCAGCGCTCCTCCTTGCCCGTCTGTCCCCGGAACATTTGTTCATGTATTTGATGTGATTTAATGTTATATCTATATAATATTGGTTGTGATGCCTATATATTGGTAGGGGCCTAAATCAGGCGTAAATCTAGGCCTTTACACATTTCGTATTCTATAAATACGGCAAAATTATATATGTACATACATAAATTGTGATTAAACAGCTCCTTGCCCGTCTGTCCCAAGTATATTTGTTTATGTATTTGATGTGATTTAATGATCTATATATACAATATTATTTCTTGGGACCTAAATCTGGCATAAATCTAGGTTATTACACATTTCGTTTTCTATAAATACGGCAAGATGATATAAAATTCGATTAAACAGCTCCTGGCCCGTCTGTCCCGACATGCTTCTTCTTCTGTTTGTGCTCTGATTGGCTATTGCAGTTTCGCTAATAACTTTGTTTAAAGTACAAATTTTTGCAATTTATGCAAAGTTTCAGATCTCTAAGTAGTCGGGAAGTGGGTGAAAAATTGATTACTAGATTTGACTACAAACATACTGGCTATCGCCAATAATGGTTCAAGCCAAGATGCTCCTCCAGCAATTATGGCTAGAAGGTACAGAGTGGGACGAATAAGTCAAACCCGGATCACTCGTAAAATGGAACCTCTTCCTCGAGGATCTACCCATGATCGAGAAAATCCAAATACCACGGTGGGTCAACTCTGCACCCAACCGAATTCTTCAGATCCACGGTTTCTGCGATGCTTCTGAAAAGGCGTATTGTGCAACCCTGTATATACGCATTCAAGAAGGTGACTCAGTCACATCCCGCTTATTAGTTGCGCAAACTAAAGTAGCCCCTCTACAAACCGTTAGCCTTCCACCAAAGAGTATATTATATATATAGTATATATTAACATACTCTTTGCTTCCACGCTTGGAACTGTGCGGCGCAGTACTACTTTCGCAACTAGCTAAGACCGTACGCTCCCATTTACATCTCGAGAGCTGTGACCTATTTTTTTGGTCCGATGCCGAGATCGTTCTTGCTTGGTTGGAAAAACCACCGCACACGTGGAAAACTTATGTGGCCAACCGTACCTCTCAGATTCTTCGCAATGTCGGCAGTGGTATTTGGAAGCATGTCTCAAGTGCCGATAACCCCGCTGATATGGGGACACGCGGTTGCAGATCACAGGACCTAGCGACCAGTTCCCTATGGTGGAATGGCCCTCAATGGCTTCTGGCCCCTTTAGAAGCATGGCCCAAACCCATTGTTCGATCTGCCCCCCTCCTGGAGCAGCGAAAGGTGGAAGCTCTGCACAGCCTGAAACTTCCCGGTACTGCAGCCTGTATCTCCGCTTCCTGCACACACTCCTTCTCCATGCAGAGCACGGGCTGATGTTTCAGATGGTCCGCCAGGAGTATTACGTGCCACGGCTCAAACCCCAGATTAAAAAGTGCATTTTCCAGTGCAAGGTCTGCACGATATACAAGCAGCGTGTTCGTTCTCAGATTATGGGTGCCCTGCCGCCTGAGCGTTGCACCCTCTCTCTTCCATTTGCCACAACGGGCATCGATTTTGCCGGACCATTCCAGATAAAGGCCTCCACTCTCCGCAGCTCTACCTTCCTCAAAGGGTACGTCGCCGTCTTTGTGTGTTTCTCCACCAAGGCCGTACATTTAGAGCTGTGCTCGGATCTCACCACCGAGGCCCTTCGCGCGATTTGTGGGACGGCGTGGTCTGCCACGTAAAATCATGACCGACAACGGAAAAACGTTTGTCGGTGCTCATCGAGCCATCTCCAAAGAGACGCTCAAGTTCCTCAAGGACATCAGCTGACATCTCCGCTCAGTATGCTTCCCAAGGCGTCGAATGGGACTTCATTCCTCCCGGTACCCCTCACATGGGTGGTTTGTGGGAATCCGCGGTGAAGAGTTTCAAGACTCACCTGAAGAAGGTCGCTGGAACCCATACGTTTACGTTCGAGGAATTTTCCACGCTTCTCATGCATGTAGAAGCGGTGCGTAACTCCCGACCGCTGTCATCTCTCTCTCAGGACCCCGATGAGCTCACTGCCTTAACACGAGGACACTTCCTCCGAGGTGCTCCATTGGCGTCTCTTCCCAAACCAAATGCGAAAGACATTTCCCTTGTGAACCGCTGGGAAAAACTCAAGGCCCTACATCATCAGTTCAGCCGACGGTGGAAGGATGAATAGCTCAAGGATCTTCACAAGAGGTATAAGTGGAAGGAACCTCACAAGGAATTGGAGGACGGAGCTCTAATCGTCATCAAAGATGAGCAACTCCCCCAACCGAGTGGCGCCTGGGACGTATCGTCAAGCTGCATCGTGGCGCCAACGGCCATGTTCGGGTCGCAGACGTCCGGGCACAAAATGGCATCTTTACTCGCCCTGTAGTAAAGTTGTGCCCGCTCCCTTTGGCATGAGCTCGTGCATGCCCATAATTAGGAGAAAATTCACCATTTTTTTCCCCAAAAAAAAGAGATCTTACCCTTGATCACCGCTCTACCCCTAAGAGCGGCTTCCAATAAAGTCTCCCCTTTTTCTTTCTCTTGGCCGTCACCTGAACGTAGCGAGCTCTCCCGCTGTCGCCTGTGCCAGCGCTTTAACGCTATCCGCTTCTGCCGTGTATTTTTGGCGCTAACTCCGGAACAACGAGAGGCTGCGGCGAGGGTTTCACGGCTTGGCTTGGCCCAGTCGCACTCCACACGCGACTGCGACTGTGCGATTCGTTGTAGGGAGTGCCGCGGTCACCACCACACGTTGCTGCACTCTGTTCGACGGGAGGCACGTGACCCGCAGCAACGAGAACCCAACAACCGGCGGGACGAACGCCCCCCTCAATGGCACGCGCCGGCTGCTCGTCCAATTGCGCGATCTGCTGTGCGCCGACGAGAGGCGCCAATCGCGCGGCCTGCCGCTCGCGTACGCCGTGAGGTTGATCCGCCAAGACGTGCGGATCCAGCTGCCCGCGGACGGCGAGGTATATCAGCGATCGTGCCGCGACGGCGCCAAGTGCGCCCACTTCCAGCGGTGGGAATCTAACTACCGCAGCTGCGCGGACGGCGAGCGCGTAGACTTCTCCAGGAGGCATTGGATTCCCTGGAGCGGTTGCGGCAGTCCTTCAACGACCACTCGAGACGACGCTAGAGTTTTGCATTCATGCAAGGTGGCCGGAATGGCTAAACGCCATTGAGCACTTTTTCATTCCGTGCGCACACCTCCCTATCTACATGCATTACCCCAAGTTTCCTTCCCATTCCGTTCCCAGTACGTTCCCTTCCAGTTGTCAGTTTTGGCAGCCGGCGCTCTCCTCGAAATTGTGCTGGTCACTATACTTTACTTCTACAAGTAACCCCAGCAGTGACAGTGCGCAACCATTTTGTTCCCTTTCTTTTTTTTCCATTTGTGCGAAACTTTATTTTCTATAAAAAACGCAAAAATAAACGCGCACTCCCGTGCGCATAAAGTTAAAGTTCGTGTGTTTTCTTTCACGAGTTAGGCAGTGCGTTTTTTGCTTTGTCGACCAAAGGGTGACACCGAGTTAATCACATACATACATACAAACCTGAAGTGAAATTAATATAAAGCTTATAAAAAGGCCAGTTTTCATCAATTAAATTTCAGCTTATAACCATAAGCTCACATGTAGGGGCATAAAAATCGATATCACTCCCAAAACGCAAAAAATCCGCAGACTTTTTTTCTGAATATTATAAGTGGAATAGTCTCACTTATTAAGATAAAATGATCAAATTAGCCCGACCTAGCCAGACTTATTAACGTTTTCAACTTTGAAAAGAAAAATTGAAAATTGTTTCCTTAATAAAAGATTACTACATAAAAAATTTTTAGAAAATCACTGATGACAAAAATACAAAAACACGCTATGAAAACGTCTTTACAATTACCAAATGTTGATGTCTCCAAATTGAATTTCAAAAACTTGACACTGATTGCGAAAACGAAACCTAAACTTTTTGCGAAAAAAATTCTTTCTCTTTGAGAATGGGTGAGGGAAAGAGAGATGTAAATAACGTCTAAAACCTGTTTCTGAATCTGATTGGTGGGATATTAGAGATTTAGAAACAACAACAAAAAAGTGTCTACAATATAATGGAATAATTCTGTCTTTTCCTATCATCTGCCGCATAGTGCGTCTGTACAAATGCTTATGCAGTTGTGCCATTCCAAATTATGGTCTGCTCCTGTGGTATAACCAGGAAGTGGCAGGCAAAATAAAAAGTCCTCATTTATTTTATATCCGTTTTTGGGCTTGCTTTTTGAATATTCAGGTCGGTACACGTAAGACCTAATTGGTGTATTATCTTCACAAAACCTTGACTTGTTTCCGCGGCCCACCAACTGATGACCACGACACACCAGTGTGCCGCGGCACACGGCTTGCGGAATACTGTGTTAGACCAATCTCAGCCTGGACGCGTCTGCTTTTAAGTAGCGCCACAATCCAGGAACTGATGCAATCCTCCACTACTTGTGTTATGGCCTTTCGGGTTGCTTCAACCCTGACTTTGAAATTTTGAGCCGCTTCTGTCGCACATATTGCCGAACATTACTAAAATATTTCCATTTTTCCTTGCTACTCCCTCCTAAGTTGCTTGTAAAAAAACTCCCAAAAAATTGTATCTCCTTCTCCCATTTTTTCACATTTGTGATACCTACTTTTTCCATTGGGAGTTTTTTTCACTTTCCGAATATTATTCAGAATAGGAGAATTGGGAATAGGGAAAAAACTCCCAAAAATATTTTATTCAGAATAGGAAAAATTGGGAAATGGGAAAAAATTCCCAGGAAGTTTCTATTCAGAATTGGGCTGAATAGGAAAATTGGGAAAAGGGAAAAAATTCCCAGGGAGTTTCTATTCAGAATTGGGCTGATTATAAAATAAGGCATCTATCTATGTACGTGGGTATTATCTTAATATATAAAAACGTTTGTGCGTATGTATGTCGCAGTATCACGGCTGAACCACAGAAGCGATCGACCTTATACTCACAACATATGTTCGTGTGGTGCTCTGAATGGTTTGTTTTCATGTTAGACCATCCTAAGTGTTGCCACGGTGGCGTTTTTTCGAAAATTCTTATTAATGGACCGATTTGGCTCAGATTCATACTATAAAATACTAAAGTTGGCTGAAACTGGTCGACAAAATTTGAGTCCGGCAGCTGATGTCGGGGTGGAAATATTCACGAAAACCTATTCTTCCTGTGCATAATTTTCATATTTTTAAAAAAATTCCTAGAATAAATGATATACTTTCAAAACAAATCTTAGAATAAAATAATTATTTTAGGCAGAACAACGTTTGCCGGGACAGCTAGTATTCCAGAAATTTTAATATGAATTAGGACTACAAGCTTGGCATCGTGCTGAAACTGCAGGAAGAAGTCACATAAAATGTTTGTAAAAGTATTATGAAGTGAAAAAATTGTCATTCATAATGTTGTTAATCTTATTGTTGTATAAGATGCAGTTTATTTATATTACATTTGCAAGAGAAATTATTAGGTTTCTTTGTTCTATGTTTTATAACTCCAAAACTTAATTCAGCCATTTAATTAAAATAGCTGAGTTATGTTAGCGCACTGTTTTTGGGTTTTATTAAAGTTATCCTTCAAGCAAAGCGTTCATCTCGTGCCTAAAACCTAGAGAACTGTTCTTATTTAAGCGTTTTACAAACGCTTGGCAACTCTGATCGAGAGCGAACACACCAGAGTTTTCAATCCATTTCACTCACTCCTACTTTCTATCGCCATCGGCTACACGGCGAAGCAACAACAATGCGGTGGTGAACTCACAGCATAATGCGTGTGAACCAGTGTTGCCAGAGACCTAGCTCCAAAAATCCCATTCACTTATGCAAAACGCCCTTTTTATCCCATTTAAAAAATCAAAAATCCCAGAAAAAAATCCCATTCACAAATATTAATTAAAAAACGTGTTTTTCAATAACAATTCATAAATACATATATGTACATATATTTTTTTAAACAAATATAAAAAACAAAAAAATTTCTGCTTAAAGCACAACGCTGAAGATTACACTTAAATTCGGTGTTAATAATAAAATATTTACAGTTACAGTAGTAACTCGATTTTTGCAGATACTCGGTACTTCCCCACCTAGATACTTGTGGCACAAAAATTTTTTTTCATTACGTACTCAGTACTTGCGAAGTTAAAAAATTTTGACCTCAATACATACTACCGCAAATGTATCAGTTTCGAGCTCAAAATATTTGGGGAAGTACCCACGAATTCATATGCTGACGAAATCTCTGTTCTTATTTAACTTTCGCATGGAAGCAGTGCAGTACATACTGAACAAGCAAGTGTGCACAAAATAAACCAAAATCCTAAATTTCATTAGTTTCACTCAAAATTTATCATTATACAAGTGTATTGAATTAAAATATAAAATGTAACAAACTTAGATTCTTTACAGTGAAAGTAACCCCTTATAATTTACAAATATGGGGCAAAAATGACTAGGGACTTGCGACAATCTCGAAACTTGTACCGAGCCTGGTTTTCATTACGTGCAAGAATCGAGTTCCTACTGTATTAATAAATAAACAAAAGAAGTATAAAAGATAGATATCGGCTCAAAAATCCCATTTTTAGACTCAAAATCCCGCGCGCCCTTTAAAGGTACAAAAATCCCGAAATATGGGCGAAATCCCTGGTTCTGGCAACACTGGTGTGAACATAAAAAATGCAAATTCTCTGAGCGAGCAAAAGAGTTGGACCTCTATTATAAGCTTTCTATTAACTTCACTTTGCGCGGTATGTCAGTCAGTGGTATGTCGTCAAATCTAGTAATCAATTTTTCACCCACTTCCCGACTACTTAGATATCTGAAACTTTGCATACATGCCTAAACACGAGCCCAATACATGAATCAATAAATTTTATGGGCGTAGGACAAGGGGCGTGGCACTTTTCAAGCAACTACACACTTGGGCTTCAGTTTATAATTATAGGTACACCACACATCAATGAAAAACGATAGGAACTTACTTGCCGCGCCCTGCTGGCAAAATAGCAACAACTCACCGCGTCACAAATATGCCACGTATTATTTGTTAAATTGAGGATATGACATATGACGATAGGAAACACTGTGAATACCCTAAATATTGTGTACTGCTCTGCAAGTTTTAAATTCTTTTTGTGAAAAATTTCAGAGCTCTAAAATTGAATTTAGGGAAGACCCATAAAATTTATTGATTCATGTATCGTGCTCGTGTTTAGGCATGTATGCAAAGTTTCAGATCTCTAAGTAGTCGGGAAGTGGGTGAAAAATTGATTACTAGATTTGACAACAAACATACCGTGGACATACTGACATACCGCGGAAAGTGAAGTTAATATAAAGCTTATAAAAAAGCACAAATTTATACAACAATCTTGATTATGACTTTTCTGACTTTTGTTAGAATTAATGCTTTCGTGGAACGTTTACTTCAGTGAAGTTGAATAAATTTAACTGATTCCAAGCGGCCACGCGTCCGTGGTAATTATTCACCCTCGGGTGGCAATTAAAATTGCCCAAATGATTTGGCGCCAAAACGCGGTTTTGTATGGTAAATTTGCGTGGCTTTTTCTTGTCGGCGCGTTGTTGCTTCCAATTCAATTTTAATTCACTGAAAGCACAATTGGGCAATTCGATTAGTCCAAAATAAGCCAGTTCGATGACACTAATTAGGGAGCAGCCTAGAAATAGACCAACAATGCCGCCAAAAGACACTGTGAGGGGAAAAGAAAAACGTTAATTCAATTTTGGCAATGCACAATTATATTATACCACTGCTCGTTTCATACTAACCCAACAACTCCATCCAGCCGAATACCAAACGCGTGCGATACAACATCATCGAATCAAAGCGGTAGTACACATCTAAATCAACGTATGAACTATTTTCAGTAACCATTTCCGGTGGCAAATGTGATGGATGCACATCTCCCATATAATCCAGGGAAAAGCAACTGCGATAACATTTACAAACCATGCTGTGATGACGATGGCGCACGTACTTTTCCTCGCCGGGCTGTTGCGAGTAGCGGAAATGCTCTAAAAAGTACAGAGAGGTTTAATGACTTGTGCGACTTTAAAGAAATTTCTAAATTTCAGTGATACAACCGTTATTCCTTGCCAAACACAGCAGATCGGTAGCCGTACAGGCGGGATAAGGTCCTGGCAGAGGTCGGGCGAGGGAATAGAGATGTGAATTATGTAATTAAATACCGGGATTTCGAATCCTAATCCCGGGTGGGTACCGATATTTTCGGGATGTGGGGAGGGGGGAGATCTAACTGTAATACTTCGACCGATCCGAATAAAATTGCCAAATAAATAGTAATTGTTTTGTTGAAATTTGTGATAAATATTGTTCTGAAAAATTAGCGATATTCCAAAAAATTTGAGCCCCGAGATTTCGAGACGCATAAGCGTTCCGGGAGCCGGGATTAACGTCTTTTATGCGTACCTGGTGGAAACATCAAATCAATGCTGCAATTACAGTAGCGCATCAAGTACTCCTGATGACATTCCGATTGGCAGTTCTCAAGCATGTACACGTAGCCCTCCAGAGATTTGTAGTCTTCGCTATTTTGTTCGTCCTTTGTATGTAAAAGATGAGAAAAATTTTAAATGTAAAGAGCAGTGGAACGAGAACAGAGCGTGCTTACATCAAAGACGCATTGACGCTGTGTGGAGGGCACGCGACGCGTTTTATTATCGTAGAAATATATGACAGGCTCAATCTCTAGAGTCGACTGTGTGTTTTCAGGTATTATAAAGGGTTCATCATGCCAGGCATACGGCTCGGTAATCATGACCTAGATAAATCAATCCTCAAATTAATGACTGTTAAAGTAACAACTCTTTGCAAGCTAATTGGAGATAATTGCTATTTTCGGATTTAGGTTACAGCTTTCCAAAAAATATCCTTAAAGAACTACATATTATATAGTATACATTGCTAATTGCTATCCAGACAACTTCCAGCTGTCGCTTAGTTGTTTTTAAATTTTACCTGCGAGAGAGCTCACATATGAGAGAGCGTGTTGCCGCTCAGCACAGAAAAAACCAAACAAAGACAAAATTCCATTTGTTCTGATTTGTTCGATTTCTGTTGCCGACCGAAATTTAAGTGGCAAGAATGGAATGGCAATTGAATCGTAATCGTTGCTTAATGTAAACGCAGGAATGTTCGAGGTGGAGGTGTTGCAATCTATGCTAATATCAATAACACCAACATAGTAGCTTTAAAATCAAAATCAAAATCATACTCAATGATTGGTTTCATTAAGAGGAATACCCAGACTTTTAAAGATCCCATGACAATAAAAGCAATTTACTTGTCGTTGGTTCGAAGCATTGTCGAATATTGCTCTATTATCTGGAGCCCTTTTTACGATGAGCACTCCAATCGCATTGAAAGAGTCCAACGAGCATTGACGAAATATGCGCTTAAAAAGATGTACTGGCCTGATGGTCTGCCTTCCTATGATGCCAGGCGGAAGCTCTTAGATCTGCAGTCATTGAAAGAAAGAAGAACGCTTAACTCTATTTTGTTTGTTTACCAAATTTTATCCGGCAAAATTTACTGTGATGAATTACTAAGATATTTTTCTTTATACGAGCCGCCTATTAATCTTAGGAACCCACGATTTTTAGTAGAGGAGCTCCATAGAACAAACTATGCATTCAATGAACCGATTAATAGGTATATAAATCTATGTAACTTCTCTAAACCATTTTTAGATTTCGATGTAAACGAGCACCGCTTTAGGCTAAGCCTTTTTAGTATATTTAATTAAGTATCGAATACTCTAATTCACTGTTATAGTCTGTAAGATTTGTAATCCGTAGACTGAATTAAATAAATAAATAAATAAATATGAATATATTTTTACGCAATGTAAGTTAAATTGGAGATATTGGAGATATCTGTGCTGCAAACTGCGTTTTAGAAGATGGGACAAATAGAATAATGGTTGCAGTTTACATTTCTCCCAATAATTCTGTGCAAAATATTATCAGCTTCTTACACAGAAGACTCCTCGTATATGGTTCAGTAGGCTCACGAAAATTCGGAAAAAACTATCACACAATGCCATTAATTTAAGCTGGAGATTTCAACCTTAATTTCGCGTTGAAAGTATCCCAACCTTTTATCCAATTCCTGCATGATCCATTACAACTACGAATGAGCAACAATCCCAATGAGTCTACAACACGATATGGTACTACAATCGATGCAGTTTTCTCTCGGTATCTTGAAAATTTAACCCTCTAGTTCCCAAATTTTTGATCTTGATAAAAAAATTACAGGAGGTAGTTTTTGTGTGTAGAAGCAATGTTTGTTCAGGGAAAAAAATTTGAAGTAAATAGGAGGCGTGGTAGGAGGTGAAGAAGGTAGAAGGCCTAGAGGCCTGCTTGGGAAAGAAAGCCAAAAAAAGTTGCATATGAAGTTTTAAGATTCTTTCTATTTAAGTTCCCCTTTTCATAAAATCAAACATATAAATATAAAAAAACAAAAATAATATAGTTTATGGTTAACAATTTAAATTCACTGGCGTAACCGACATTAAATATAAAGGGGTGATGTATAAACTAGAGCATTTTTAAAATTCGATGTATGTATATGTACACAGCTGGACAAAATAATTGGTGTGAGCATATTTTTTTCCAAAAAATCTCGCCTTTAATATTTTTTTTATTATCCCTCAAAATTTTCAAAATAGACATACTTCAGAGTCATAACAAAAAATAGCAATCCTAAAGGGTAAATTTTTGTTTACTAATCTGCAATGATTTTGTAAGGTTTTCTTTATCTCGGAGCTGACGAACAAGTCTTTTTTCCTCTGCTCTAAAGTCAACTCCATCACCTAACCAATATTATTACTGCTCGGAAGAATCGAAAAAGTAATCAAGAATAATGGCGGATATACAGGGTATTAAATGCGTTCTAACTAATTTAGTCAAAGAAAGGACCATATCTAAAAAAAATTCATTATTTATTACGAAGTTTGTTGGGTACACCTATTATTCTGTCCAAGCGAAAATTCGGGCATTTTTATAAATTAATTTTTTAAAATTTTTTTTTGTTGACGCTGAAATATGTTTTTTTTGAAAACTATCTCATTTTTCGAGGGATAATAAAAAATAAATTAAAGGCGAGATTTTTTGGAAAAAAATATGCTCACACCTATTATTTTGTCCAGCTGTGTATATATATTTGATTTAATTATTTTTTTATAACTTTCAAAGAAGCAATCTTCTTGTATACCGTGAAATGCGTTTTCATTGCAGTAGGAACCAATACAGCGGTAATGATAAACGGACATAAAAATAAAATTCCAATATTCCCTATTTCTTGAGTTGTCACGGAAAAAGACGTTAGGATATTTTCCTGAGCTGCATACAAATTGGTTTGTGATGCGATGTGTTTGTTCAACCATGGTATCATCGAAGAAAAAAGCAAAACATTTATAAGGTGTTTCAAGGATCTTGAACTGATCTTCCAAGTCAGTGCCACTAAATGAAAGTGCAGATTGTTTGAGTACCAAATTCGTCTTCTTCCATAAATTTTTTTAAACTCATCACATTTTGGATCGACATACAGGTTAGAGGCGATTACTGGGTCTTCTTTAGGCTTGTTCATTCCTTCGTTAGCATTGTAATCAGCAGTCACAAGCCGCATATATGTATCTTGGTCGTTGAGATTTTGCATTAACCCTTGAAGCTATGGTCGATTTTCCAGACGGCAAGTCAGGCGTGCCGCTGCCGAACTCATATTCACCCAACTGGTGAGATTGATTCATTAATCAATTTGAAATTTAGCTCATCAAAGTCGTTATCATTGTCAAAACCGATTTCAACATCTGCTTCTATATCTGAGTCGAATTCTTCCACAATTTGCCTTATCTGATAGTCAGAAATTCCTTTTCTCTATAAATATAAAAAGCTATAGCGAAATTGGAACAATAGAGAATATGCCACAAAGTTACAAAGAAGCTTTTAATTTTACCCAAATTCAAATTTCAGACCTTTTATGTGAAAGGGGACCAACTCTCCCACCTAACTCCCACTGACTACGTCCTATTATAGGCTAAGATATAATACGATAACTCTGCTGATAAATGGCAGTGTATTCAACCTTGTTTGTTAAGTAATAGAGCAATAATGTTCAAGTAAAAAAAAATATATTCAGTGAAAAAAAAAAAAATTTTTATGCTTCGCGTCCCAAGCAGGCCTACAGGAACTGTACTTTTGGGTTAGCTGGAAGGAATGTATAAAATTTTTTTCATGCAATTTTCTGATTTTCTTAAAGTACACATTCACAGCTACTCACCAAGAACTTTTTTATTGTTATCAAATCATAACTACTATGTTTTTTTTATGTTTGATTTTAAGGCAAATTGAAAAATAATTATTTTTTTCTTTTTTCACGAAATTTCAACTTTGACTGACGATGACTGCCGTCGCACAGTGGCTCGTTTGGCCGGAAAAGTTTCAAAAATCATAACTTTTGAACGGATAGAGATATCGGAATAATTTTTTTTGCTTTCTGCAGAAAATTGTCATAGCTTTATTCATACCAAAATGTGTTGTTTGTGTGCGTATACAGAGTGCGGCGGAATATGTTGTTGAAGTGCAGGTAGACAAAAATCGCACATTTTATATAAAAAATTATGCGGAAATATATCAAATTTAGAAAGATTTTGCATTTATAATAGCAAAAATATATACAAAGTGTCATATGGCTAACATTTAATGTGGAGAAGTGAAGTTTTTAAGATCGTAAACAAATTTGATCATTTACAACTTGTCAAAAAATACGATAGGGGTAAAATAAGTTAAAACGATTTTTTAAATATTTTAATAAAAATTTTAATAATTTATTTGATAGTAACCTTCTATTTTTCTTAATAATTACATTATTAAATTTTTTTTAACAAAATACAAATATTCGTGACGCTCCAGCAGCAAAAAAACCCAAAAAATCATCTTTTTTAAAGAAAAACAAGAAAGTGGGCGGGGTCTAAGATTAATATGAAAGCGTTTTAGTAATTTGGATTACCTGCATATTTGAAAAAAATAGTTTTTTTCCCCCATTTTCATATAAAAACAAGTAAGGAAGCATCAGTCGGGTTTCACCGACAGAGTAATACCCTACACCAAGTAACTGTGTGGGTGGACCACGACCATTTTTGGAGAATTAGAAGGTGTTCTTACCAGCAATGTCAGAAAAGCTGCGGAGCTGGCCTGCGCTAGCATCACCATAGATTCAATGATACACTTCTACGTAGACAGTGAGGCAGCTATCAAGGCAATAACATCCCATAGTCTATCATCCGAAAATGTTCTGCAATGCCCGGTGGCACTAGAAAGGTTATCCGCGAATCGCAGGCTACATATCTACTGGGTACCCGGGCATAAAGGCATAGAGGGAAATGAGGAAGTGGATGTTATGGCCAAACAGGGTGTCTGCCTTTCAGATAAGCATATCAGCAGCGTACTGATACAAGCGCTCTACAGTCAAATAGAGGAATGCATGAAAAGGAAAACGAGGGCCAAATGGAATAACCTCAGCACCTGCGCGACCTCCAAAGCAAAGTATACTAGGTTTATACTGATTCTCCCAAGAATTGAATGTAAAGCTGTCACATGTGCACAAACGGGACACTGCCAGCGCATGCACATAGGATCGGTATAACGAACGACGGAAGCTGCAGGAAATGCAAAGAAGCGGGTAGCAGGGAGACCTTGGAACACATACTGTGCTCCTGCCCCGCCATCGCTAGAACTCGCCTGACGTGTCTAGGAGCGCCGTTCTTTTCAGGGCTCGAACAGATCTCGGATCTAAGTATCAAGCCTCTTTGGAAATTTGTGAAACGCACCCAAATTCTGACATATAGTGGGCGGACCACGCCCATTATTTGTATGACGTAGAGGGCCCACACCTTACCTTAATTACCAAATACCATTCCATTTAATGAATAATTCAACAAATTTAAGCAATTTTACTGGGGTAAAGTTATTATACCCTATTACCATAGGTGTAGGGTATAAAAACGAGAAAATGTAATTTAAACAAGTAAGGAAGTATCAGTCGGGTTTCACCGACAGAGTAATACCCTACACCATGTTCCCAAGTAGGGTGATAATTCACTGAAATTGTGGGTGCATTTGATTTACAACCTACATAGTGGGCGGACCACGCCCATTTTTGGCAGAGTACAAGATATACCTAATAGGACTATATACGTCAAATATTGATGCTCTGACAGGTGTACAACAGATGACATCGGCATATTTATTTTACTGCCTCCATGGTGGGCGGACCACGCCCATTTCTGGAGAATTGAAAGGTATTGGTAACACAATGGGCCTTTTGATCTAAGTGATGTCCTCGAGACGACCACCTAACCTACCTACCTACCTAACTATAACGACATGAATGGAAGTCAACTTTCTAGCTCAAAATTTAAGGTAAAATAGTTGTAACAAGTAAGGAAGCATCAGTCGGGTTTCACCGACAGAGTAATACCCTACACCTGAAATTGTGGGTGCTTTAAATGTACCGCCTACTTGGTGGGCGGACCAGCCCCATTTTCGGAAAATTAAAAGATATTCTTACCAGCAATGAAGTTACCAAATCTGGACGCTCTGCTGTATATATTATGGAAGGTATGAGGATTTTCCGTTTAAGGCCTATATAGTGGGCGGACCACGCCCATTTTTTTGTATGGCATGTAAGACCAATATTTTAACTTGGAAACCAAATTTCATTCGTTTAAATTCATAAATAGTCAATTGAGAGCCATTTTCCCGAAATAAAAATTGCTGCCTATATAGTGGGCGGACCATGCCCATTATTTGTGTGGGATATAGAACACCGACCCCTTAACTAGAATATCAAGTAAAATTCTTTTCCATGAGAAATTAGACAAATTAGAGCCATTTAACCGAAAAAAATCCGAGGTAGTGGGACTTACAGGCCTATAGTGGGCGTGTCCTTCGAACGATTTGGCTAATCTCGGAACTTAAACTAAGTTAAGGTTCACTCTCACTGTGTGCCAAATTTTGTCCAAATCGGACAACTCCTTCTTTCTCTCCTGCACAGACGGACAGACGGACAGACAGACAGACAGACGGACAGACGGACAACCGGAAATCAAGAAAGAAAGTGATTCTAAGCATTTCCATATACTTATGTCTATACCTAGGCCATCTCCTTTAATGCGTTACAATTTTCGCACAAAGTTATTATACCCTATTACCATAGGTGTAGGGTATAAAAAGCAGTCGGACGAACATGGCTGATCCGCAGACCTATCGATTAAAATCGCTCTAGCTCAAAGAATTGCAAATAATTGCAGGAAATTTTGTGGATATATTTTTAGAAATAATCAGTCATTAGTCTTCTGACTAAGACGCCAAGACAAATAAAGATTTTTTCAAAATTCAACGCAAAGTTTAAAATCAAAGGTTATTAAAAATGCCATTTTAACACAAAAACAAAAATTTTTTTTATATTTTTTTTGATTTGTTGAAATTGATGAATTTATTTAATTCTATTTTTAAAATCTAATTTTTGTGCATTCGTATCACAGTTTTTATACCCTACACCTATGGTAATACTTTGTGCGAAAATTGTAACGCATTAAAGGAGCCCTCCTAGGTATAGACATAAGTATATAGAAATGATCAGAAACACTTTCTCTTTTGATTTCCGGTTGTCCGTCTGTCCGTCTGTCTGTCCGTCTGTCCGTCTGTGCAGGAGAGAAAGAAGGAGTTGTCCGCTTTGAACCAAATATGGTACACAGTCACAGTGAACCTCGGGTTAGGTAAAGTGTTAAAATTAATTAAATCGGTCGACACGCCCACAATGGGCCTTTAAGTCCCACTACCTCGGGTTTTTTTCGATTAAATTGCTATAATTTGTCTAATTACTCATTCAAAAGAACAATACTTGGTATTTAAGGTTAGGTGTGGACCCTCTGCAAAATACCAAAAAATGGGCGTGGTCCGCCCACTGTATAGGCGGCAACAATTTTCCGGTAAAATTGACTAGTTACGAATATAAATGAATGAAATTCGGTTCCCAAGTTGATATATAGGTCTTAGATGCCATACAAGAAAATGGGCGTGGTCCGCCCACTATATAGGCGACAAACAAAAAATCCTCTTAACTTCCATAATATATACACCAGAGAGTCCAGATTTGGTTACTTCGTTCCTGGTATTAATATCTTTTAATTCTCCAGAAATGGGCGTGGTCCGCCCACCATGGGGGCAGTAAAATAAATATGCCGATAACATCTGTTGTACACCTGTCAGAGCATCAATATTTGTCATATATAGTCCTATTATGTATATCTTGTAGTCTGCCAAAAACCCACACTTTCAGTGAATTATCACCCCACTTGGGATCATGGTGTAGGGTATTACTCTGTCGGTGAAACCCGACTGATACTTCCTTACTTGTTTTATTTAAATAATTGGGGATTTCCTTGTTTGTATGCAAAAAATCAGATTTCTAAATCATAAGGTGCCGTCCACAGAATTTTTAAAATTTAGGATGCCTACAGACCTTCTTGGGAACTAGAGGGTTAAGTTCTAAGACGTATGTTTCATATTTTTCATACCATAAGCCGATTGTTTCTACGCTAGAAACAACTATCGCAATTTCTGAAGTTACTGATGGAAATAATATTACTGAGTTAAATAAATAAAATTTCTACCACTAAAAGCGTTGAATTCATTTAAGAAACCTAAACAATATAACATAGATAATGATTATCAATCATCCAAAAATAAATAGAAACACAAAAAAAAGTTTTACTTCAGCCGTGTGGTCTAAGCGCACGTGTTTTTTTTTATCTGGAAGGCACGACTCAATACTAACAGAACACAGAATTTAAATGTTGTATGACCAACTGCGGACATACTTTTTTACATACATACATAATTGGAGTTTTATATACATATGTACATATAGATTACAAAGATACATTTAGAACAACATCTACATGATTCATACAATTTTAGTGTCCAAAAAAGTTCCTTCTGTTTACACACGGATGGAGTCAAGAGTAATCTAATAGGAGCTAGGTTTCATCTCTTTGAGGCACAGGAGTCCCTAATCAACTTGCATTTTTTATTAAATTCAAACTACCAATATCCCAGGAATTAGGGGAATAAGGGAACACCTCATCTTACAGAGCTTTTAGTATTATAGCCTTTCATACTCACACTTATGCCCTTCTCGTTTATACTCTTTGTATAGTGTTTATCCGGATTTATGAGCACGCGTAGCCTGAGACCCGTCGTTGGTCCCGCGTTGCCCGTTCGCAAAGGCCACTGCGGATCATCGCGGTGCTTGCTGCGACCCTCAACAGTTTCTAGCGTATTGAACGACCAGCAATAGCCACTTTTGGACCGACGCCTCGAGAATATTTCACAACAATTCAAGGGATAGTTTTTCCAGGTACATTTCGTAAGAAACTCATCACAGTTCCACGTCATGAAATCAAAGACCAGACTAAAGTTTATGTGATTTAGCAGATGCAAGGGCTCATCCTGCAGCACCGCGAATTTGTCGAAATTCCCGAACTGCAGATCATCGTAGGCGCCCACAATGCGTTCGAATAATTGCAATTTCTCGCTGGACGTCTCATTGGGCAGGAAACGTTTTTTGGCCTGCGGCAAGCGCTGCCAGTTCAGCCGATTGAGATTGCAGATGGTGACCACCGGAAAGAAGATGCGATAGACGGGTTCGCGTGTGCTTTCCACCACCGTCTCGAATTTGCCCTCATTGAAGCGGTCTGAGAGCAGCAGGCAAATATAGATTGAGCCACAGAAGGCCAGCACCAGCGTGCAAAGCCAAATCAATCTAAATTCGAAGTGTAAAGCGGAGTTTCTTGTTCAGTTTTCGTGGCTTTATAATTCAAATAAAATGGCACTTACTTCTCATACTTGCCAGAGGACTCGTCAAGCAGTCGATTCATGCCGTGTATGGAGGAGTGCTTTCCGAATTTCGTTGTCACTTGCCAGGCGGATGAGCTGAATGCGCGTGTCAGCATCTTCGTGGAGGACCATTTGGAGCGCTTCGCTTCAGCTTGCTTACTGTTCAGCTGTCGCAATGCATTAGGCTGCAGTGGTTGGAAGTGTGGGTACACCATGTGGTTTTTCAAAGTCGAAAATAGGGCACCGAATACGTCTAAGCTTCGAGCAGTAATGATTTGACTCATTCAGAACGTTTTTAATTATATCGTGCTTTATGGCCAATTTTTATTTAATCACCTTTAATCACCTTTAATATGCTTTTATTTGCTTTCAGCTGGGTTCCAATTTATATTTTCGTTTTCCACATTAAGTTCTCCTGGTATTTTAGATAAGCGTTTTGCATTGCGTATTTGCTAAAACATTAACTCATGACGGTCGATGTCGGAACAGAGGGGTCGATGTGGGGTATTTATATGAGTACTTAGCTGTTGGAGTTAAAAATTTGTTTATGTCATTGCTTGCATCACACCCTTGCAAGGGTGGTAAGAAAAAGGAATGCTATTATCGATGATTACTTTCCAATTTTTTCGATACCAAGAACGATAGTGAAATTAATTCGAATGAAATATCTTACAGCTTTACTTAAAACATTAAAACGCTCTTTATACCCTACACCTATGGTAATAGGGTATAATAACTTTGTGCGAAAAGTGTAACGCATTAAAGGTGCCCTGCTAGGTATAGACATAAGTATATAGAAATGATCAGAATCTCTTTCTCTATTGATTTCCGGTTGTCCGTCTGTCCGTCGGTCCGTCTGTCTGTCTGTCTGTCCGTCTGCGTGTTCGGAAAAATTAGAAAGAAAGAGTTGTCCGATTTGAACCAAATTTGGTACACAGTCATAGTGAACCTCGGGTTAGGTAAAGTGTTAAAATTAGTCAAATCGGTCGAAGGACACGCCCACAGGCCCATTGTAAGTCCAACTACCTCAGGTTTTTTTCGATTAAATTGCTATAATTTGTCTAATTACTCATTCAAAAGAATAATACTTGGTATTTAAGGTGAGGTGTGGACCCTCTGCAAAATACCAAAAAATGGGCCTGGTCCGCCCACTATATAGGCGACAACAATTTTCTGGTAAAATGGCTCTCAATTAACTACTTATGAATTTAAGCGAATAAAATTTGGTTCCCAAGTTTAGATTTAGGCCCTACATGACATATAAGAATATGGGCATGGTCCGCCCTCTATATAGGCGGTAAGCTTAAAATCCTAATAACTTCTGTAATATACACACCAGAGCATCCATATTTGGTCACTTCATTGCAGGTGAGAATTTCTTTATATTCTCCAAAAATGGGCGTGGTCCGCTTACCATGGGGGCGGTAAATTTAATATACCGATAATTTCTGTTGTACACCTGCCAGGGCATCAATATTTGGCATATGTAGTCCTATTAGAAATATCTTGTAGTTTGTCAAAAATGGGGGTGGTCCGCCCACTATATAGGCAGAAAATTTAAAACACCCACAATTTCATTTCTTTTAATGTATTATCATCACACTCGGTTACTTGGTGTATGGTATTACTCTGTCGGTGAAACCCGACTGATGCTTCCTTACTTGTTATTATTATTAAACTTCGTTGAAAGCTAAATTAGTTAAATTCTACTCTAAATACATACATAGCTTAGCGTAATGTTGTAAAACAATAAAGTAATATAAATTGTATAAATAGCTGGAGTCTCCCAAATACCTCCTGTAATTAATCGCTATTTCGTTTTGAACTACTGTTTGCTAGGCAACATTGAGCTGACACTACTGAAATTTAGATGAAAATAGGGATGGACCTCTAAATGTCATTAAAGGATCAAAGTCGCCCAGTTATATGGTTTCAAAATTTTTAATCTACCAAGTAGTATTATTGGACAGCCGACGAAATGATCTCAGCACTGCACACAGCAATGACTCAGATCATTCAAATATACCGAAGAAATCCTTTAAGATTCCTCTTTTTCAAATCTCCGATAGATCTTCCTTAAATCTGTTGCCCACCAAGAATAAGGCCGATATAAGTAATTTGTTTATTACTGTTCTGTATGAATCAGAAAAATGAGCTGTCTGTATAATAATAAGGAAAAATTGTGGCGATACATATTGCACATTGTATGTACTATGTATAGGCCATGAACAATCGTTTAAAAATTTATAAATTTTTTATATTCGCTAGACTATCACATTTTTATCACAAAACCGAGTTATTGGCTTATGGGCGAAATATCTCATATGTTTTTTATTTAAATGTGCTCTTTTTTAATTATACAATACATTGTACGCCAATGAAATGTAGGCTTTCAAGTTTGTCGAAGAACTATTGCTGTGACTTACTGCTCAATAAAAAAATGTCACTGAAGGCAATGACAAAGTAACCTTCTCTTGAATTTAATATCGTTCTTTTCATTAGTTTACACAACGTCCATCGTCCAGGATAAATTTTAATAATTTATCCAGAGGACAATTTTATTGCGGTTGACAGTAAACACGTGCTAATGACAGCTACTTAACGTGTTTGCTGACATAATTTGTACACGCCAGCTGACGTTGAATTATGCGAGTTTTATAGTATATGAGGAAAATTTAAGACCAGCTAATGATATAGACAAGGTTTGTGCATGTAGTATAAAAGGCGGAGTGCATGTAGAGTTTTGCACATTTGAGGAGTGCGAACGAAGTAGTGCTAAATTTTTCCATTCTTGGTGTATTCGACATAAGTTTTGAAATGTTAAAGAAATCGAGGAACCCAAAAATACCGATGTCCACATCCAAATTGCTGTTCTTCAAGGAGTTTCCGCAACTGGGAGCGACTTCGACCAAGTCACAGGCAACAAGTAGTAGGAAACTGCTGCGTTATATGGCTGAGAAGTTGGCACATACAAGCAGTGTACATGGTGTCAATCAATTGTTTTCGGCCACCACGGGCAAACGCGAGCGGTGAGTTTTAAATATCGTAACCAATGACGGTGTTGTTCAAGAAATAAAAGACAATATGGAATAAGTCAACTTTCAATTAGCCTGTTTTAGGGTGAAGTTGGCGATACATTTTTAATGTGTTCTTCCATGCGAATGCAAAAGTGTGTCTACTTAAGTATCGAAGGGAAATATATAGTTGTTGATCTATAAGACTGTGAACACTCATGTACAGCAGCTGGTGTGCTGTATAGAAGTTATTTTAACATGTAGGCTAACTATATATTACAAAACATGTATGTACACTGGCGGTTGTCTGCGTCGTCTTAATGTAATCATCTTTAACCCAGTTCCCTGTTACCGTAAACAGACGGGCGGGCTTGGTAATCCCGGGTTTTTAATATTGAAAATTTTAATAGGGTGTAAAAAATAAGCAGAGCCGGTTTGCCAATAACGTTTTAAAAAACAGTCTAAATCTTTTCATCTAAAACTTATAAATATTTTAAAATCCGAACATGTGAGTCAAATTTTGAAAGACAAGTTATTTAACTTTCTATGGATAATAATGTAGGACTTTATTTTGTAAAAGCATTGTAGCGCGTTACATTGAACAGTTTGACTGTCATGCTTTCCAAAAGTGTCAACCTTTTCAACTGGTAGTACAAGGGGCATTTCTAATAGTAGAAGAATACACTGCCTAGAGTAAAAGATGTCAGTCCATATGGAGACACCAGTTAGCAGTTGTCGGAAGTATTGCATTTTATTGCAAGTGAGGTTTATGGTTTTTTTAATTTTAATAATAAGATATATTTTCTAGTCTATTTTGGGCGATTGTTCTGATGGTAGCACTGGTCATGCTCGTCTATGTGTACCACATCATTGGCACACGCTATCGTAGCAAGCAATTTCAGACTATTGTGGAGAGCACCAGGTTTCCCATATATCGAATACCCTTTCCCGAGTTCACCATTTGCAATAAGAATCGCTTGAATTGGTCCCGTCTGCCGCAAGCTAAGCAGATGTTCCTCAACCAGACTCATCAAAGGGAGCCGCTTGAGTCCCTTTTCAGCGATATACTCGCACGTTACGATAGCTTCACTTATGGCGAATTTGAGCTATTTGGAAATTTATCGGTGGAAGTGCTGCCGCTACTGAATTATATCAACTTCACCTCAGTGGTGAATTTCATGTCCTGGCGTTGTGATGAGTTATTGAAGCACTGTCGCTGGCAGCACGATCAGTTCAATTGCTGCGACATATTCTTTCCACGAACGTCGCAACTGGGTGCCTGTTTGGCCTTCAACTCTATTGAATCGGAGCAGGGCAAGCGCATGCAGCAGTTGGATCCGAAGTGGCCCTGGCATGTGGGGGAATATGGTACGACCAGTGGCTTGACTGTGAAAGTGCTGCTGCGTGAGCAACAACATTATGCAGAGAACAAAAATGATAAGGGTCTAGTGGTACGTAAATGGTAACAGTAGTCGTACATCGGCGCAGCCAGCAAAAAATTGGAAAACAGGTTCACTATTGGTGAAAGCGCACTAGTACATAGTGTAAGAAAATATAGGAATCGTTCAATCAAAAAGTCGATATGCATAGTTTTATTGACGATATGGCTCTGCTTTTGCGCCATTTTCAGATCCCTTTGCCGGATGAGCCAGTAGCCAACACGTTTTCCAATTTTTTACTGGGTGCGCTCCTACACTAATCATGACGCATTTAGTTAGTATTAAGTTTGATCATGTTTTATTTAATTGCAGTTCATGTTAGGCGAACCGGGCGTTTGGTATAACTTTCCCATGATTGTCGCTCCGAACACTAAAGTTCGCGTGTCCATAAACTCCAATGTGAATATATATGATAGCAGCACTAGAAGTCTACCACCACTACAAAGAGGATGTGTTTTTAGGGTTGGCAAGCGCATATATAGATTAAATATTTTCGGAATAAACCCAAAGATCTCATCAATTATAGGATGAGCACCATCATCTACTCAATGAAACCTTAGCTCATCACCAATATATGAACGAGAATTGCAAATCCGAGTGTCAACAAAGAGTTTTGGTAGAACGATGCAATTGTACTATGGATCTATTCTTTCCGCCAAGCTCGTATCCGGTGTGTAAATTGTCGGACATGCCATGTTTGGCCAATATTTCGGGTTAGAGTTCCTTACCAACAACAGTCAATTATAAAGATGACGAAAGAAAATTTTCCTATACTCGTAATAGCCGCTGGCTTGCAGTTCGATCGTCCGGATGAGGATGAATATGTACATATGACTACTCCGGGGATCAAATGCAATTGCGTAATGAACTGTTTTTCCTTGAAGTACATGCCGGAGGTGCGTTCAAACGCTTTGAGATTGCAGCAACGTTGGACCACTGATTCGTATGTTGAAATGGATTTGTATTTCCGACGCAGTTTCACCTTGGCTTATAGAACAAGCTTGGTATATACTTGGGTCGATCTCCTGGGTAAGTCGAGCATGAGTTACAAGAATGCTTCACTCGCCATTGTCAGGTTTTTTATCTGTAGTGTCCTTCGGCGGCATTACTGGCTTGTTTCTCGGCTGTTCGTTCATCAGTCTGGTGGAGTTAATATACTTCTTTTTGGTGGGTATGCCAAAATTTTTGTGGCGCAATCGTAAGGTTGGTGCTATAAGAGTCCTTAAAGTAAAGCCAAAGAGCAGGAATTAAAGAATAATAGTCGCAGCTAACAGTCAGTTTCAATTTTGCTTCAATTTTGTAAAACTATCGATTAGTGAACATTTAGACTTTCGGATTAGTATTTTAGAAATACACAGTAATTTAACAGTAATTTTGTTAATCACACAAATCACTAAAATATAGTCGACTTTGGCTATCTGCAATGTCCACTATTCGACTTTTAAATCAAATATTTTTTGTAAAATAATGTATTTAATCGAGTTCGTCTACGAATATATAGTAGATAATTATTAAGTAAAAAAAAATTTTTAATATTCAACGTTTTTAAAATGGACTAAAAAGTATAAAATAAATTTCATTGCCATAAACAGATTTCTGAACCAATATAGATGGTCCTGATAATGTTTGATTTTGATTTTTCAATTGATATGGAAATACTAGTAAGATTCAAAACTAAAAACGTTGGGTTATTGATGCGTGAATAGTTCACCTAAGTCACTAACAGTTTGATTGTACTGCCTATTCTTTGATTTAAACTTGTTAAACTCAAAAGTAGATTAACCCTCTAACCGGCAAAACTGTAAAACTGAAAAAAAGTGAGTAAATAATTTTTTTCCGGGTAGGTTACCCTCTAAATAATAAGAATTCAAGATCCGCAGGTAAATTGCTCATTTAGTTTAGTCGCCAGGTGAGAAATAAGAAACTCTGCCTCAGGGCAGCTATGCCGGTTAAGGTATAAAAAAAGTGTGTTGTATTTCGTTATATGCTGTGGTTTCTTTTAAGAAAACTTTATTTACGCGGTCGTTTTTATTGAGAAAAAATAGGGAAAATAAAACTGAAGAAGCAAGATATATATTATTTTCTATAAAGATAATCATAGAAACAGTTTTTTGCATTCGATCAGCATAAATGATGATTGAATTTTTGCAAAAACATGGCGTTTGCGATGATTTGCAGAATTTGCATTTCTGAAGCCATTTTACTCAACCAGACTAGAAAGTGGTCATGATTATCGTAATGGATGTCATCAACGGGATGTTTTGATTTTGTGCCAATGCCAGTAGCACTCGCTTGTGATGAACTTGCTTGTTGAGCGCGCACTTGTCGACCAACAAAACGTCTCTCTCTTTGTACGCAACAAGACCAGCCGCACTTTCTACACAAAATTCTGGTAGCTTCAATAACATTCTACCTGCAGCGGTATTATCGCTTGAATCAAGTGATTTTAGTGAATGCATACAGCGATATAAAATATATGAATTTTTAGCAGCCATATCGACTTGTTGATTAAAAAGTTGAATAATTGGATTTTGATTCTTAGCTCAAATATGATAATGGCCCATAGGCCTATCCATTAAATCCACCTCTTTTTAAGCCTTTATTTCCTTGTCTGAAGGAAACTTCCAGTTAGGAATTCTGTTGACTCTCACCGTACCAAAGCTATAGATTCCTCTATATATATCAATCAAGGTAGCGTGGTATAAAAATTGTTGAAGGAAAGTCTATGATGGGCAAAGTTTGGTATGGTTGTGACATACGCACAACACTGTTCGGAGTGCTTCCAAGATCGGGTGTGCTTAGCAAAATCAAATTATCACCTGTATCAATATAAATTTCGAAGCGATAAGCAATGCCGTTAGAATAGCACACCACAAACAACTTTATTCTCCATTTATGTGGATTATTGGAGAGATATTGTCGCAGGCGATGTTACACTTTTGGCTTGCCCATTTGCTCGTCCAAGCACTATCGAGCAAGAGCAGGTTTTGGTACTGTGTCCAACCGTTTGTGGATTTCGTCTTTGCCCCAGCAGGTATTCAAGTATGGATATCGTAGACAGACATGTGCATTAGGATTCCAATGTGGTGACGAATTTCTTCTGCATGAGATTTGAAATTTGAGTTCATCATCGGTTTCCACCGTGTTTCCCTGAGCTACACCAACTATTTATCGGAAATATCTGATAGTTTGAATCTTTTATGTCTGAAAACCTGGTATTTACCCTCCCTTTCTATGAAAACAATGGACAAAATGATGACTATGAATGAAAAATAGTGTGCAAAAAAAGTTGGCTTAAACCGGCATAGCTGCCCTGAGGCTGCTATTACATTTTCGCTTCTAAAACATAAGCTTTTATTTTTTGAAAGATACTAAATATTTTAATGGAAAGTACACGACTGTAGAAACTCACCCCTAAATTTTCAGTGAAATCGGTCTATTGGAAGATTTCTTAATCGTCCCTATAAAATATTTTTTCACGTGCAATAATTTTTGCTCTTCTCAAATTGTTTTCTCGCACTAACATTACGATAAAAGTGAAATTAAAAATCTGATCGCGTTCAAATCACGATCCAAACGTCAATAAAAGCATTAGTGAAGGAAGTCAATACAATTTGTGCCAAAAAAATGTACAGTTTTGAAATGGTTCAGCATTTAAAGATAGCTGCCTCAGGGCGGCCTTACCGGTTAGAGGGTTAAAATTCAGAATTTTGTTGCATGCTTTGTTTTTCAATCCCATCTATTTGATTGATGAATTTTAGTCATTTATGCTTTGAAAGTATGAGCTGTAGTAACTTAAGTTCGACTATTATTATTAAATCACTTAAGTACAATAATATTGGCCTGCAAATGATATAAACTGTTTTCTCAACAGCAGCTACTCTTTGCTATTATTTTGCGCCCAACGTTTTTAGTTTTAAATCTTACTAGTATTTCCATATCAATTGAAAAATCAAAATGAAATATAATTAATCCTAATAAAAAAAAAAAATAAAAAAAATGAAAAATTATCAGGACCATCTATATTGGTTCAGAAATCTGTTTATAGCAATGAAAAATTATTTTATACTTTTTAGTCCATTTTAAAAACGTTGAATATTAATAATTTTTTTTTACTTAATAATTATTTTCTGATTTTTAGTCTTGTGTGTGTAAAATTTTTCAAGTAATTTCAAACATTTTGATGAGATTATAACAGAGACATGTAAATTTCAACTGATTATATCCGAAATAGAAAATTGTTATATCTACCTATCAATCTGTTTATTTCTCATGATATATAAAATAAAGAAGCTAGCAAAATTAAGTTTTTAAAAATTTATATTTCAATTAAATTATATCAATAATATTGCACTCATGGTCTAAGTTGTCGCATTCTTTCCATCTCCTTCAAGGCATCTTCATTGCACGGTTTCTTGCCAGTGAGTTTTGAACAGTCGAGCTCCTCTATTTTTAATCCGTCTAATGATCTCACACGACTTAATGCGACATATGCCTGTCCTTTAGCAAATAGTGCAGATCCGAGATATACAACAGCATGGTCCACTGTACATCCTTGCATTTTATGAACTGTGCAGGCCCAGCAGAGTATTAGTGGGAGCTGTGTTCGCTCGATTGTTCCATAGTTTCGGAGTGCCGGAAACTGTATTGATTTCGACTTGATCAAATGAATTCCATCTATACCAAAGTCGATGCGAACACATGGAATGTCGGTATCATACATCTGATCACGACGGTATAAAGGCCAAACAATTTCAGTGATAGTGCCCATTGCACCATTCACAAGTCCTTGCTCTATATTAATACATATTTGAGCGAAGCATCACTCTCGCTCCGTTGAAAATTTCCAATACCTTTTGTAATCCTCCTGTCTTGTTGATATCGCCTGACACAATGTTGTCCATGTTTATATTGTCGGCATTTCTTGTCGCATTCACTAGCACATCCTGAGCCCGAATTCGGAAAATTTTTATACCTTGGGCTCTATATTGTTCAAGGACGGCTGTGTTGTGTGCATCAACCTGTGCACGAGTTGGATATATGCGAATTGCTCTATCCAATTCAAAATCGCCAGATGCTTCTGTCAAGACTTTTGACATCAATAGATCAAAATGTGGGGGCTTCAAATCACCGACGCGTAGAGCATTCAAAAGATCGGAAAATGTTGTGTCGCCTTGTTGTCGCATGTTTTCCGTCAACTCCACAAGACTGAATAGTCTCCACAAATGAGTTGCCGGAATAAATCTTGCAGGCTGATGGAATGCCTGAGCTCCTCGGATAGGTGGCAACTGAAACAAATCTCCGAAAACCATAATGTTAATGCCACCGAATGGTTCATTTTCCATATTTTTCAGTTGTCCCAATCTAGAATCGATCATGCACAACATTTCGTATGAAACCATTGAAATCTCATCGATGAACAGGAACTCGATGTCCTTCCACTGATTTCGCAAGACCTTCAAATAGTTACCAGTGAGTGGTGCCAAATTTCCTACAATTTTTCCATCTTTCTCAACTGGTAATTTAAATAATGTGTGAAGCGTTGTTCCGCCAACAAGTCGTGCTGCTACACCGGTTAATGCGGCAACTTTAACTGATTTCTTACCATAGCATCGATTGACCTGTTCTTTTATTGCATTGAATGTAAATGTTTTGCCAACTCCAGCACCTCCGGTGATAAACATTCTGATGCGACTCGGACTTCCATTAATTTGGCCCTGGATACTTCGAGTAATGGTGTTGAATAATTCTCGCTGTCCTAAATTCATTGCAGCACACACATTATGAAACTGGTCATTTGTCATTGCCTGTTCGCTAACTTCATCATCAAGTTCTTGTTCAACAATTTCTTCTGGATTTTCAAGAAGATTAAAAGCATGTGCTTGATTAAATGCAGTTTTAAGTTGTCTGTCTCTTGTACGATGTATTTCGAGGTATGCATTTGTCTGCCTCAATTGCGCTTCTCGACCAAGAAAAGCTTCGCGTGCATCATTATATTCATCAACTAATTCATCCTCCGAGTAAAATGGCACATATTGCACAAGTAGACTATAGAAATAATTTTCCGGATCCGTCCGCATTTGAAAGAATGGCGATCGTACAACAGCTGGAACACTTCGAATTACCATTTTAGTCCTGTTTGCGAGCTTGATGAGTCTTCGTCTTGTCGGTTGCTCTTCATCTTCTTCATCATGCTTTTTTCACTATTTCCCGCTTTCTTTGCATAAAATGGCTCAAAATTCATCGCAAATTCAAGAAGGCACATATTAGGGAAATCATAACCCTGCTCTTGTTGTCTTGGGCGATTTGCATATCGAAGAAATATGTTAGAGCAAAGTCCAACTGCTTGGTTATTCTCAAATCTCAGCACTTGATATCGCTGACCAGGCTTTCTTGTATTCAAAAATACACACTTTCTTGAACTTGAATGAAGTGGCAGGTGGCAGAGTCGATAAACACATTCCGATGCTGAAACTTGTCGTTCTTTCAAAATCCGCATGCATGATTTGAAGAGTTTTCTTGCGATGTTAGTTTCATCGCTACGAATTTGGCGAATGGCTTGAGCTACACCTTTATTTACATCTTCTGGTTCCGACTTTGAAATGTACTTGGCGATGTAATGGGCAATAGATTAATTTGATCCACATGGTTGTATATCCATATTGCCATTCCAGAACTCGAGAATTCGCTGATTATAATTATTGACCCATTTTTCATTCTCTGTTCGTTTCAAAGTACAAAATCGTCCTCCATTTCGAATGAACTCATCTGAACTTAGCGGAACAATATGAGTTTGTTTGCTTGGCTTGCGAGGAAAGGCAAATCGACATCCATCTCTGTTGTTTTTGTGACATGTGTGAGTATGACGATGAATTTGGTTGCGTTTGATGAGTGATCTTAAATCTGGATCTTCTTCTTCACTTGGTAAACGGCATGAGATCACTTGATCGATGTACTGAAGTCCTTCGGAAGTTTCAAAAGATGGGGCATTTTCAATCCAAACTACAAGATGAACATGTGGACTTCCACTGTTCTGAAACTCAATTCGTGTCCAGAAATCGATGACTTTTCCACAAAGAACATTGTCATTTCGTTTGATCTGTTTCATGAAAGCATCGACACGGCGAGAAAAATGTCGGCTCAACACAACAGGATATGATTCAATCAAATGCTGTACTTCATTAAGATTTAATTGGTTTGCATCATCATCGGGTCTGCCAGCTGCAATCAAAAGAGCTCTACGCATGTCAAGCCAATTCAAATCATTACAGCTCAGAGTAATAAACCAAGTTGGAGGACCAAGACAACGAATAAATGCAATTAATTCGTTATGAGCTGTTCGCCAATATGATGCCGAACCTCTCAGATTCTTTAAATGTAAATGAAGGTCATCGACAACACCTTCTTGTCCTCGTATAGCTCTGCCACATGCGTTGATCGTCGACTGCACTCGAAGATACTCAAACATCGATAATGCATAAAACAAATAGTCTGTTCTTTGAAAACGAGTATCGGAGCCTAGAATTCGTTGCTGGAAATAATCCAACGGTGTAATTCTTACCGGCCTCTCTTCGTTCAAGCCATTGTTGCCATATGGAAAGAGATGGAACCATGAAAATTCCTCAGCTTTCAACTCCCGATTTACATTCACAATATTGTCCTTAGTTTTGCGAACAATTTCGTTGATGTTTCTTCTTTCCTCAAATTCATCATTAACATCTGGTTGCTCGTGATCAATTGGTGCCATTACACATGTTTGGACAGGAACGAATTGCGATGCATTTACTGGCTCTGGTTCATTTTCAGTAGGAACTTCTTCATCTACTTGCATCGAAAAATGTGCCTCTAAATATTTCTGCATTGGTACAACTCCATCTTTTACGACCACATTGATGACATTGATTGAAAACTGTGTATTGGCTTTGGAATGCACAGTTCGGCGGATAATACGAAGGAATTCGTCAATTGTATCGCTTTCGATGAGACATGCTTTTCCATTTTGTGCTCCGCTTTTTCCTTTTGGTCCGCATGAATGGGAATCTGTGAAATAAAACTTGTTACCATAATTCATTAGGCCATATGCACTTCCAGAAACAATCAAAATTCCAGCATTATGTTCGGTAAACAATATGTTTATGGAATCACAAAGATTTAGAAAATTAATTCCATCGTTTTCCCTGTTGCATAAACTGCCATTGAAGGCGCCATTCAAATCATCATATTCAATCAGAAAAGCATTGTCAAACATCAGGATGTCGTGTCTTATAACATCAAGATTTCTTATCTCTAAATATCCGCGATTGTCAATTGGAAATGCATTTGGTTGATTTCTAGTTTCCAAATCAAAACATTCGTAAAATGCATCGCCTGCAATCAGGTTGCGATTTAAAATATTTGTATCCCATTGGCTTGGTGGTAGGATGGCAGCACGAATTAAATTTGCTACAACCATGGCAAAACTTTGGTGTCCAGCATGTCCGGATTGAAATATCTCTTCATTACTTTGATTCCAAGAAGCACGTACAATTCGTGATAAATCATTGATTCGCAAGTAGGCACAGCGAGATGGATCATCAGTAGCTTGGTCATGGGGTGTGGTTTGTATTTCAGGCTGAGCTGGAACAACGCGGATGACATCCTGAGTATTTAATTGCGCAAATCGATTTACTCTTACATCTTTGTAGAGTGGGTTATTCGCAATAAGCCAATCAAGTGCCTTGTAGACACGATCCGGTGAAATGTTAAAATCTCTGGATATATTTAAGTTCTCCAGAGTTTCAGTCACTACAACGATTCCGACATCTGTGCTCGATCGAGGAAGCATTGTAGGCAACATTTCGCTGACTTCAAAGATATCGAGAGCAAACAATGTTGCGTGTCCTTTGAAACCGTATTGACCAAATCTGCCTGAAAATTTTATCACTTTGACATACGGAATGATACGCTGAAGCAAACGTCGTTCTGGTTCTGTAAGAACGGAAATTTCACTGGGAATATTACCCGGAAGCAAGTTATTCCAATATGCCTTGGATGGAGCATGACTCTTTGAGCTCTTTAAATGTGTATTGCATCGATGGCAAACGAGCAAATAATTTTTGGTGGCAAGTTCAGGTGGTAAGTATAACTTTGGCGAAATCAAACGATATTTCATTACTTGATTAGGGTAGCATTTTTTCTTACAGATATCACAGCACTTGTCGCAAAAAGTGTTTATGGTTGATTGAAAATCTGCATCATCAGCTACTCGTTGAGCATATGCCTCACGTTGACGTCGTAGTCTTGCTTCACGTTCCTGACTAGACTCTCTAGCTCTTAATTCGGAGTGTCTCAATCCATCTGATTCCAGTCGAGATATATGTTCATCAGCTGTCTCGATCGCTCTCGATTGAGCTTGTCGTCCTCTTTGATTTTCGAGGCGAGAGATATGTTCATCGGATGTTTCATTTACTCTTGCTTGAGCATTTCTTTGCGCGTTTTTTGCAATTCGAGAGGAATGTGCGTCCACCGTCTCGATCGATCTCGCTTGAGCTTTTCGTTCCTTGTCATTATCACGTTGAATATTGCGCTGCTTTTCGTTAATTTCTTTATATTGCTTACGACGTTTGGCTAATCTTGCCGATTTACTTGCTTCCGGTTTCTGTTGAAGCGGTCCCTTGGCGTTTCTGCTTCTCCTTCTCTAGGCGTCGCTTGCGATGGGTGGCTTTCTCCATGGCCATTGAAGAAATTGTCACTATTTTTATAATTATTAATTATTATTATTTTTCTTAATCCTTCACTTCTCAATTTTTTTTGCTGTCAAGCTATTTTTGTCACTTGGTTCGAAGAAACTGTTACTATTTACTAGTAGTATTTAAAGTAGTGTTATTTTTCTTACTTCTTCACATGTTGCGTGTTCTTTGAAACCGTATTGACCAAATCTGCGTGAATATTTTATCACACCCCCCCCACGCATACGAAATTTTAATGCTGCACGACCTTTAGTTCCCAAGCTAATCGAGATCAAAAATTTTGTTTGTATGGGCGGTGCCACGCCCCCTTATCCTACGCCCATAAAATTTTACCAGTGGGACGACACATCCAAGAGGCGACTGCATACGAAATTTCAATGCTGCACGACCTTTAGTTCCAAAGCTAATCGAGATCAAAAATTTTGTTTGTATGGGGGGTGCCACGTCCCCTTATCCAGTGCCCCCCTTATTTTCTCAGTAGAAGGATATGGATATGTAGTAAGTTCCTACCGAGTTTCATTGATGTGTGATGTGTAGTTCTAAAGTTATACACAAATCTGGAGTTGGTAAAAAAGTGCCACGCCCCTTATCCTACGCCCATAAAATTTATTGATTCATGTATTGGGCTCTAGGTTAGGCATGTATGCAAAGTTTCAGATCTCTAAGTAGTCGGGAAGTGGGTGAAAAACTGATTACTAGATTTGTACGGGACATACAAACAGACAAGAAAGCGACCTAATAAAATCGTTTTAAAATACATCAAGCCATGCGAAATATTTTCAATTATGCTATTATATATTGAACTTGCGGATTTTCCCGGCTTTGCCCGAGTGCCACATCATACGGGGAATAACAACTAAATTGGAATTCAAGAATGTTATTAAAAGCCACATTATATTTAGTGATATGGTAAAGGGTGTCTTGTTAGGGTGGTTTTAAGGTATGAGATATATTGAGTGACCTTGCTTAGGTCTTTTCTCTTTGTTTATGAATTTTTGTTCAAATCGGGGAAGTCATAAATGTAGGTCCTTACAGAACTATCTGTGTATGTAGATAATTCCTTTGGTGGAAGGTCAAAATTAAAGAAACGACCCCCTTTACTCCTCATGGACCACAATTTTTACGGTACATACACTTGAGGTGTGCCACGCCACCTTGTCCCTAAATCTATATATATAAAACCCAAATTATGTAAAAAGGTTTACATGTATGCATGACTAAATATTAACAGAATACAAAATTTTAATGTTGTATGACTTGTAGTTTTAAAGGTATACCAAATCAAATATTTAAGTTGTATGTATTGTTGTTCCGATACCGCCTAGTACTCGATTCCAGTACTCAAAAAAAGTATCGTTGAAAAGTATCGATGCCAAAAAAATATCGAGCTCAAGTACTCGATACTTACTCGTATCGTACTCATTAAAACATATGGAATTCTATTAAACACAACAATTTATTTATTTTTTATTTACATACATATATGAATAAAAACATACATATGTAGGTACCCTATAAGCAATTCAGTAGTCGACTACGAAAATAGCACACTTATAGCTAACTTTTATGACCTAACTATAAGTTAACTACAATGTAGTGCAGAGCTGCCCCAAAATCAAAGCGAGCTGTTTGCTTTCTTCTTTTTTGCTATTTGCTTTTTTTGAATACTTTTCATTTACTTATGTGCATTGTGAAATTGAAATTGAAAAATCAAAGCAAGCTGTTTGTTTTCTTTCTTTTTTGTTTTATATATTTGTCAAAAAACTTTTGCATTGGAAAATTTCAATCAGTTGTTCAGAAGGAAATGAAAAGATTGATCAACAAGTAAGGAAGTATCAGTCGGGTTTCACCGACAGAGTAATACCCTACACCATGTTCCCAAGTGGGGTGATAATTCACTGAAATTGTGGGTGCATTTGATTTACAACCTACATAGTGGGCGGACCACGCCCATTTTTGGTAGACTACAAGATATACTTAATAGGACTACATATGCCAAATATTGATGCTCTGACAGGTGTACAACAGACGTTATCGGCATATTTATTTTACTGCCCCCATGGTGGGCGGACCATGCCCATTTTTGGAGAATTAAAAGATATTCTTACCAGGAATGAAGTAACCAAATCTAGACGCTCTGGTGTATATATTATGGAAGTTAAGAGGATTTTTCGTTTATCGCCTATATAGTGGGCGGACCACGCCCATTTTCTTCTATGACATCTAAGACCTATATATCAATTTGGGAACCGAATTTCATTCATTTATATTCGTAACTAGTCAATTGGGAGCCATTTTACCGACAAAATTTTGCCGGCTATATAGTGGGCGGACCACGCCCATTTTTTTCTGAGATATAGAAGACCTACCTCTTAACTTGAATACCAAGAATTATTCTTTTCCATGAGTAATTACACAAATTATAGCCATTTTACCGAAAAAAATCCGAGGTAGTGGGACTTATAGGTCCATTGGGGGCGTATCCTTCGACCGATTTGAATAATTTTAACACTTTACCTAACCCGAGGTTCACTGTGACTGAGTACCAAATTTGGTCCAAATCGGACAACTCCTTCTTTCTCTTTTTTGCGTACACGCAGACAGACAGACAGACGGACGGACAGACGGACAGACAGACGGACAGACGGACAACCGGAAATGAAAAGAGAAAGTGTTTCTGATCATTTCTATATACTTATGTCTATACCTAGGACCGCTCCTTTAATGCGTTACAATTTTCGCACAAAGTTATTATACCCTATTACCATAGGTGTAGGGTATAAAAACCAAGTATTTTTGCCAAATTATGGAAATATGATGATATATTATGTTAAACAGGCAACGATTTTACAGCATATTTTAATAAAGCTTATTAATAGCTTATCAACTAATAGTTTAGTTGAATAGATTTATATAAAACTAGTTAGCTATAACTAAAAAATTAGCTAACTTTTAGCTAACTTCTTAACAACTAACTTTTAGCTAACTTCAAAGTAACCGACTTTAAGTTAGTTGAAAAGTCATCGAAGGGTAATCGGGACTGACTACTGCCTAGGACATCGCAATGTTAAAAAAGTCAGTCATTTCCACTGAAAGTAGTCGAAGAATAGTCAGCTATGGTTGCGAAGTAGTTAGCTTATAGTGCACTAAAAGTTAGTTGAGTTGCCGGTAGGGTACATGTAGCATACAAAAAGTCATTAGTTGAAAAATTCAGATTCTGAAACACTACTCAAGAAGAGAAGTTTGTCGATATGAGCGGGTGAAAGACGATTTCTTTTTTGGGAAACTATAGCTCCCGCTTTAGAAAACAACCGCTCGCAGGGCACAGACGATGCCACGACGCAATTGTAGCTTCGAGTAAGCTTATGTAAAATTGGGAAGTTACTTTTCATTTCTTCCCATTCTGCAAGAGGGTCGCTTTTAAGAGGTAAAGTTGGCATAGCCAAATATCTCGAAAGCTCGTTCATGCTGACCCCATCGATAATGTGAAGTGTTACACCAAGATAACTTTTTTCTGCCATCGTTTTTGTCCAAATATCCATTGTTATACATAAGTCGTTGGTTTTTTTTATTTTTTCGATATAGTCCAGCTTCACAGCACTATACTTCGCATTTAACTTATTTTTAAAGTATTTTCCGCCAGGAACCTTATAAAGCGGCACAACTTCCTTCATAAGTTTGAGAAATCCTTCACCTATGATAATGTATGAAAATTAAATTAACAATAGAAGAATAAGTGTAGAAAACGGTATTGTACCTGACACAACGTAAAAAGGCTTCATGTCTTTGCAAATAAAACAAGTAAGGAAGTATCAGTCGGGTTTTACCGACAGAGTAATACCCTACACCAAGTTCCCAAGTGGGGTGATAATTCACTTAAATTGTGGATGCATTTGATTTGCAACGTACATAGTGGGCGGACCACGCCCATTTCTGGAGAATTAAAAGATATTCCTACCAGGAACGAAGTAACCAAATCTGGACGCTCTGGTGTATATATTATGGAAGTTAAGAGGATTTTTCGTTTATCGCCTATATAGTGGGCGGACCACGCCCATTTTCTTGTATGGTATATTAGACCTATATATCAACTTGGGAACCGAATTTCATTCATTTATATTCGTAACTAGTCAATTGGGAGCCATTTTACCGGAAAAATTTTGCCGCCTATATAGGGGGCGGACCACGCCCATTTTTCCGTATAACATAGATGACCGAACCTTTAACTTGAATACCAAGTATTATTCCTTTCAATGAGTATTTAGATAAATTACAGCAATTTGATCGCAAAAAACCCGAGGTTGTGGGACTTACAGGCCCATTATGGGCGAGTCCTTCGACCGATTTGGTTAATCTTAGAAGTTAAACTAAGTTAAGGTTCACTCTAACTGTGTGCCAAATTTGGTCTAAATCGGAAAACTCCTTCTTTCTCTCCTGTGTAAACGGACGACCAGACAGACAGACAGACGGACAACCGGAAATGAAAAGAGAAAGTGTGTCTGATCATTTCTATATACTTATGTCTATACCTAGGAAGGCTCCTTTAATGCGTTACAATTTTGGCACAAAGTTATTATACCCTATTACCATAGGTGTAGGGTATAAAAAAGAATAGCCTGCGATATAGCCGTATCGGCTTGCAGCCGCCATCTATGAAAAGAAGTATGGAAATTCAAGTTCCTCAAATATTACCAACAGTTAAAAAATTTGTATTTACTTTTATGTGCCATCATTCTTGAGAATGCTGTTCTAATGTTCGACGCACTTTGAGGTGGTGGCATATTGTCTTCCGTTGGAACCACTTGCTGACCGCCATCACAACCAGTTGCACTACCAGTTGCACCACTGCTGTACGATCTAAAAATTCACCAGAAAGCTTTGATATTTAAACATATTCTAACACATGTATTTTAAATTTTGTATTTACACTTCTTCACTTGATGTGCTCGTGTTAAGCTCTTCCACGCCTACATTATGGCGCTTTGCGTGCTTGCGCAAATTTGATGTATTTCCACAATGTTTTATAATTGCCTGGCAGTGTTCGCACACTGCATCAGTTTTACTCGATTTGTCAAAATGACGCCAAATTTTAGAGATTGCCGGCATTGTTTGTTCTTAACTTTAATTATAACTTTGCAAATTTCGCGCGCGTCTTCACAATTAAGAATTAGAGTTGCCAAAATGCAGTTTTATGGTATTGCATGAAAATGCATAATGAAAATACCAAGCAATCAGAAAAATGTTCATGATTGGCAGCATTGCACAATTTTTCTTTAATAGATAAGAGTTGCCAAACTCAATTTTTATACCCTACACCTATGGTAATAGGGTATAATAACTTTGTGCCAAAATTGTAACACATTAAAGGAGCCGTCCTAGGTATAGACATAAGTATACAGAAATGCTTAGAATCACTTTCTGTGTTGATTTCCGGTTGTCCGTCTGTCAGTCTGTCCGTCTGTCCGTCTGTCTGTCTGTCTGTCTGTCTGTCTGTCTGTCTGTCCGCTCAGGATAGAAAGAAGGAGTTGTCCGATTTGGACAAAATTTGGTACACAGTTAGAGTGAACCTTGACTTAGTTTAAGTTCTGAGATTAGCCAAATCGGTCGAAGGACACGCCCATTATAGGCCTGTAGGTCCCACTACCTCGGGTTTTTTGCGATCAAATTGCTGTAATTTGTCTAATTACTCATTGAAAAGAATAAAACTTGGTATTCAAGTTAAGGGGTCGGTCATCTATGTCATACGAAAAAATGGGCGTGGTCCGCCCACTATATAGGCGGCAAAATTTTTCGGGTAAAATGGCTCCCAATTGACTCGTTACGAATATAAATGAATGAAATTCGGTTTCCAAGTTTATATATAGGTCTTAGATGCTATACAAGAAAATGGGCGTGGTCCGCCCACTATGTAGGTTGTAAATTACATGCACCCACAAATTAATTTATTTCAGTGGATTATCGCCCTATTCGGTTACTTGGTGTAGGGTATTACTCTGTCGGTGAAACCCGACTGATGCTTCCTTACTTGTTTAGTACTAAATTGGGGGCAAAACTTAAGATAAGTAAAAAAAATTTTAAGCAAGGCAACATTGTAACGCTTTTGCAAAAAGTGTTGTCAATGCAAACTCCGATCCGATACCTACCTAAAGTACTCGATACCCGTACTCGTACTTGAAAAAAAGCATCGAGTACAAAAAGTACTCAAGTATCGAGAGGAGTACTCGAGTACTTACTCATACTCATTAGTACCGGAACAACACTAGTTGTATGAGGGGTGCCACGCCTCGGGTCCAATACCTATCCCATTTTCTTAGTTCAAGGATACGGATATATGAGCCGTTTATTTTGAAAGTGGGGTAAGTCCATTTTTTACAAAAATATAGATAATGGCATTTTTAGATAAAACTTATTATGATCTTTCTATGGGTAAACAATTTATAGTAAAAAAAATTTAGATTCTTGTATTTTGGAGATGGAGCTTTTAGCTCTTCATAGTAGTAACACTGAGAGTGAAATGTAAACAATGAAATATCTCGCAATAACAGAAAGTGGACTTACCCCACTTTCAAAATAAACGGCTCATATAGTAAGTTCCTACCGAGTTTCATTGATGTATGATGCATAGTTCTAAAGTAATACCTAAAAGTGGAGATGATTGAAAAGTGCCACGCTCCCTGTCCTACGCCCATAAAATTGTACCATTGGACGACTCTACCAAGAGATGCCTACATACGGAATTTCAATACTGCGCGACTTTTAGTTCTAAAGCAATCCGATATCAATGATTTTGTTTGTATGGGCGGTGCCACGCTCCTTATCCAATGCCCGTTCCATTTTCCGAGATAAAGGATACGGATATGTAGTAAGTTTCTATCGTGTTTCATTGATGTGTGGTGTATAGTTCTATACTTAAACTCAAAAGTGTAGTTGCTTGAAAAGTGCCACGCCCCATGTAATACGCCCATAAAATTTTACCAGTGGGACAATGCATCCAAGAGGTGCATGCATACGGAATGTCAATGCTGCGTGACTTGTAGTTTTAAAGATATGCCACATCAAATATTTAAGTTGTATGGGAGGTGCCACGCCCTCTTGATGTATCGAAAAATTTTATATGCAGTCGCCTTCCTTTGGTCTTCAAAAATATTGGTATTTATTGGTATATTAGATAAGGATAACTTATACATATATATTTTATTGTATGTAATTGAATCCTAATGATAAGTGGCTGCCTTATCAAAAAATCTCTTTTTTTTTGAGAAATGAGTTCCGGCTTTTCAGACTTTTTGGAAGGCTTTTTGAGAATAATGGCGTAAGAGACGATGTGTATCTAAGCAAATGGTGCTTCGTGTAGATATGTATTATAGTTACGGTGACCATATTTTTTTAATGAAAATAGAGAACACACCCAGCAGCATACCTTTTTTTTCTAAAAATTTAAAAATGGCAAATGTCCGTTTTAAAAATGTATTTTTGATTCAAACATATGAGATCGTGTTGCAAAATAACTTAAATTTATAATAAAAAAAAAACAATTTACCGAGTAAACTGTATACAGGGTGGTAGTGGGTTTAAAATGGACCCTATATCAAGACAAGCTTTTTTCATGGTTTGAACCAAGGAACCACCAGATCAGCATCCTTAATGGCAACCAAACTGTATAACATAAATTCTTAACATAACATACACGACGTTTTAGCTCTAATTGCTTTGATATTTTTCTGTGGAATGAATTTTTTTATCAAATTGTGGTTTTCCTCTAAGTACTCCTTAAATTCCAAGCAAGAAAGTAATTAAAATGGATTTAATTGTGTTAATTTTCATTTGCGATCTTTCCGCAGTCTAAATGTTATTCATAAGAGAGAAAACCCTTTTTGTAGGAGCATTTGACCCTGGTAAGCAAAGACTGAATTCCACAATTTTTACAAGGTATACTTTTTTGTCAAAGTGATTAAAAATCTCAGTTTACATGACCTCGTATTTCATGTTTGGTATTTATTTTTAGGGTTCCGTTCCCCTAAAAGGGAAAAAACGGGAACACTTATGTCACTTTTGTTTTGTGTATATAAAACGACCTTATTTTCCTCGTAGAGACCTGAAATTTTGCACGATGTTAGGTCTTAATTACCTAAACACATTTTCGCTATAAAAAGTTAAGAAATATTTTTAGAAATATTTTTTTATAATTTTTAAAGGTTTTCGGGTCGGACAAAAAAAAATAAAAATATTTTTAAAACGTATGGTGTGGGGTATTGTTAGAAAGGGCTGCATTCATAGATTATAAAATGCATTTTATTTTTATTTTAGGTAAACGGGTTAGAAAGATATATGTAGTTAAAAAGGTGAAAAAAATAGACCTGTCCCCACATGATCCCATCTGCGCACGCCATTTCTCAACCGAAAATTTTTATAAAATCAGGCTTACTAGGTATTTGATCACGCATGACTGAATGGTTGCCCCTTTTTTCGAATTTTTAATTTTTTTATTTTGTTTAAAATTTAAGATGACCCCCTAAGAAAAAAATGTTTGTTGTTCATATCGATTGGGGTATCATTAGAAAGGGCTACGTCCATGGATTCCAAACGTATTTTTTATTTTATATTATGTAAACGGGTTAGAAAGATATAGTTAAAATAACAGACCTGTCCCAACATGATCCCATCTTCCCACGCCATTTCTCACCCGAAAATTTTGATAAAATCAGACTTACTAGGTATTTGATTACGCATGACTGAATGGCTGCCGGTTTTTTCGAATTTTTAATTTATTTATTTTTTTTTTAATTTAAGATGACCCCTACAGAAAAAATTTTTGTTGTTTATATCGAGTGGGGTACCATTAGAAAGGGCTACATCCATGGTTTCCAAACATATTTTTTTTATAATTTTCGGTGAAGTGGTTTCGAAGATATAGGACAAAATGTCGAAAAAATGACCATACCCCCCTTGCCTTTCTACATTTCTTAAGCTAAAATTTTGATAAAATCAGAGTGAGTAGGTCTTTAGTCATAGATTACTGGAAAACTGCAACCTTTTCCGACAAATTTGTTTTTCTATTTTTATAAGCTTTATATTAGGTTCAAATCAGGTATGTATGTTTGTATGTCGTCAAATCTAGTAATCAATTTTTCACCCACTTCCCGACTGCTTAGAGATCTGAAACTTTGCATACATGCAAAGGGGCGTAGGATAAGGGGCGTGGCACTTTTTTATAAACTCCAGATTTGTGTATAACTTTAGAACTACACATCACACATCAATGAAACTCGGTAGGAACTTACTACATATCCATATCCTTCTACTGAGAAAATAAGGCGGGCACTGGATAAGGGGGCGTGGCACCGCCCATACAAACAAAATCTTTTTTATAGAATAGCTTTGGAACTAAAGGTCGTGCAGCATTGAAGTTCCGTATACAGGCCCCTCTTGGATGCTTCGTCCCACTGGTAAAATTTTATGGGCGTAGGACAAGGGGCGTGGAACTTTTCAAGCAACTACACACTTGGGCTTCAGTTTATAATTATAGGTACACCACACATCAATGAAAAACGATAGGAACTTACTTGCCGCGCCCTGCTGGCAAAACAGCAACAACTCACCGCGTCACAAATATGCCACGAATATTAGGGTCGATCACAGCCGTATTATTTGTTAAATTGAGGATATGACATATGACGATAGGAAACACTGTGAATACCCTAAATATTGTGTACTGCTCTGCAAGTTTTAAATTCTTTTTGTGAAAAATTTCAGAGCTCTAAAATTGAATTTATGGAAGACTAAAAAGTAGAAAATAAAATTATATAAAAAAAATCTTTTTAAAAATAAGCTTTAATTTATTTAATGTACTAAAAAGTAGAAAATAAATTGTTTTTAAGTCACCTGTATCTTACTATCAATAAAAGCTTGTGCGCCCAATCTCCATATTCAAAATATCTTTCATTACTAGAATCTATTTGCAAAAAATTATTTAAATAAAATATTGTGGTAACTGGTTGACAAATATTGAACACATAAGCGCCCCAAGCTTTTATGGATAGTAAGATACAGGTGACTTAAAAACAATTTATTTTCTACTTTTTAGTACATTAAATAAATTAAAGCTTATTTTTAAAAGGTTTTTTTTTATATAATTACATTTTTAATTTTAATTAAGATTACCATAGTAAAAAATTTCCTCAGCGAAAAATTTTTGTTGTTTACATCGATTGGGGTATCATTAGAAAGGGCTACGTCCGTGGATTCCAAAAATGTTTTTTTCATATTTTTATGTGAATTGGTTTCGAAGAGGTAGGCCAAAATGTCGAAAATTATGTGGCCAGACGGGCAAAGAGAAACTAAATTCGAAGGCAAAAAAGGGTATTTCTGGTACGGAACCCTCAGTGAGCGAGCACGATTCGCACTTGACTGCTTTTTTTTATACGATATTAATTCGCTTTGTATCAAATATAGAACAAATATAGAACACATTTTAAAATAGAGAACATTTCCATGTTTTTAATAACAAAATATATCATATAGAACATCGGCTTAAAATAGAGTACTGTTCTATATAATATAGTACGGTTGGTCACCGTAATTATAGTAGCCCTCGTTTGGCGGCCAAATGTTAAGCAAGAACGGGACTACCACGGCGAACCGCGTCCTCATCAAGCGCGCCATATGTTGAGAACCTCGTGCCCTACCTGAGGGTTCATGATCACAACCAGAGCTGGCGGTTGCGCCCAGTGGCATAGGAGCTAGTACTCGTCCATGCTGCCCGATGCCAGATGATACTTAGTGCGCCATAACTGCCTACAGCATACAATTTCTATAACATTTAAGTGAGTACAAGTGGATCCCATCTACTTAAAGAGCTCAAAATCGTAGTAAGTCAAATCAGCTCTGCTGTACAACGCAGCCATCAATATACTTGGTAGGGACATAAATATTGTTACAACATTAAACAGACCCATTGCAATAGAAGAATTGAACATACCAGGGTATTCCGCTATGGTTTATGAAACATAGCCTCTAAAGCGTTAGTCTGCCCCGGGAAATCTAAATTGTTTCAGCTTTCACCATGTAGTAGTCAGATAACGAGAACCGTATCGCTTTTGTAGCGCTATTTAAGTTTGAAATGAAATAAGGTGATATTTTAAAAATGCTCCGCCCGCTTGGGATTAGTCGCATGTTCGTCTACCGATTCATAAAAGTGTTTGAGGAGACTAGAGATGTTAAAGACCACCACCCGCGTACAGTTCAAACGCCACAAGTCGTTAAAGCTATCAAATCAAGAATTCAGCGAAATCCGCTCCGAAAACAGAAAATCATGCCGCGGGAGATGAATATCCCACAGAAGTCTATGAGTCGCATATGAAAAAAGACTTGAAACTTGGGGCTTTAAAATTCCGTACCGGATACTTGTTGACTGCAGCTTTGGAAAAAAAAGGATGGACAAATGCAAACGTCTTTTGGTGAAGCACGCTGATAACTTGCACAGAAAAATTTTGTGTATTGTAACGAGACGTTTACGTCGCGTTGTCTCCGCACAGGGGCGGACGACAATTAAAGCCGGGGTATCCTCACCGGCTGTCCAGGGTTCGCTACAACACTATTTATATTTGGGAGAAATAAAGGAAAGAACACAAGAGCCTTGTTCCGAGAACGTTGGAGCTTTATTATACAGTTTCTTAATCTAGCTTAATACAAGGTGTAGATCCTTAAGACTATAGCGCCCTAGGCTGTTAAATTAAACCTCACGAGGGCAGGATCTCCGGTGACAGTGCTAGTCGCGGTGGTATCCACAACGTCGTTGGAAGAGGGTATGTACGCCCTGCTACCAGTTGGCAGTCTCGCCGCTCGAAACCACAAAGCGGGAGAATGCTCACAGAAAGTAACGCTCTGCTCGAAACCACAAAGCAGACGTCTAAGAATACAGCAGTCCCGCCGCTCGAAACCACAAAGCGGGGAATGCTCACAGAAAATAACGCTCTGCTCGAAACCACAAAGCAGACGTCTAAGAATACAGCAGTCCCGCCGCTCGAAACCACAAAGCGGGGAATGCTCACAGAAAGAACGTTCTGCTCGAAACCACAAAGCAGACGTCTAAGAATACAGCAGTCCCGCCGCTCGAAACCACAAAGCGGGGAATGCTCACAGAAAAGAACGCTCTGCTCGAAACCACAAAGCAGACGTCTAAGAATACAGCAGTCCCGCCGCTCGAAACCACAAAGCGGGGAATGCTCACAGAAAGGAACGCTCTGCTCGAAACCACAAAGCAGACGTCTAAGAATACAGCAGTCCCGCCGCTCGAAACCACAAAGCGGGGAATGCTCACAGAAAAGGAACGCTCTGCTCGAAACCACAAAGCAGACGTCTAAGAATACAGCAGTCCCGCCGCTCGAAACCACAAAGCGGGGAATGCTCACAGAAAAGAACGCTCTGCTCGAAACCACAAAGCAGACGTCTAAGAATACAGCAGTCCCGCCGCTCGAAACCACAAAGCGGGGAATGCTCACAGAAAATAACGCTCTGCTCGAAACCACAAAGCAGACGTCTAAGAATACAGCAGTCCCACCGCTCGAAACCACAAAGCGGGGAATGCTCACAGAAAAGAACGCTCTGCTCGAAACCACAAAGCAGACGTCTAAGAATACAGCAGTCCCGCCGCTCGAAACCACAAAGCGGGGAATGCTCACAGAAAATAACGCTCTGCTCGAAACCACAAAGCTGACGTCTAAGAATACAGCAGTCCCGCCGCTCGAAACCACAAAGCGGGGAATGCCCACAGAAAGGGACGCTCTGCTCGAAACCACAAAGCAGACGTCTAAGAATACAGCAGTCCCGCCGCTCGAAACCACAAAGCGGGGAATGCTCACAGAAAAGAACGCTCTGCTCGAAACCACAAAGCAGACGTCTAAGAATACAGCAGTCCCGCCGCTCGAAACCACAAAGCGGGGAATGCTCACAGAAAATAACGCTCTGCTCGAAACCACAAAGCAGACGTCTAAGAATACAGCAGTCCCACCGCTCGAAACCACAAAGCGGGGAATGCTCACAGAAAAGAACGCTCTGCTCGAAACCACAAAGCAGACGTCTAAGAATACAGCAGTCCCGCCGCTCGAAACCACAAAGCGGGGAATGCTCACAGAAAGAACGTTCTGCTCGAAACCACAAAGCAGACGTCTAAGAATACAGCAGTCCCGCCGCTCGAAACCACAAAGCGGGGAATGCTCACAGAAAATAACGCTCTGCTCGAAACCACAAAGCAGACGTCTAAGAATACAGCAGTCCCACCGCTCGAAACCACAAAGCGGGGAATGCTCACAGAAAAGAACGCTCTGCTCGAAACCACAAAGCAGACGTCTAAGAATACAGCAGTCCCGCCGCTCGAAACCACAAAGCGGGGAATGCTCACAGAAAATAACGCTCTGCTCGAAACCACAAAGCTGACGTCTAAGAATACAGCAGTCCCGCCGCTCGAAACCACAAAGCGGGGAATGCCCACAGAAAGGGACGCTCTGCTCGAAACCACAAAGCAGACGTCTAAGAATACAGCAGTCCCGCCGCTCGAAACCACAAAGCAGGGAATGCTCACAGAAAAGAACGCTCTGCTCGAAACCACAAAGCAGACGTCCCGAAGATGACACTGGCTCACAGCTCGAAACCACAAAGCGTGAGGATGTCCAATGGATCTGGCAAGGATTGCCCAAGGAGGTGACGCTCTGCTCGAAACCACAAAGCAGACGTCCCGAAGATGGCACTGGCTCACAGCTCGAAACCACAAAGCGTGAGGATGCCCAAGGGATCTGGCAAGGATTGCCCAAGGAAGGTGACGCTCTGCTCGAAACCACAAAGCAGACGTCCCGAAGATGGCACTGGCTCACAGCTCGAAACCACAAAGCGTGAGGATGCCTAACAAACTACTTTGGCAAGGGGAATCTGCCAGGGGAAGGTTACACTCTGCTCGAAACCGCAAAGCAGATGTACCGAAGATGGCACTGGCTCACAGCTCGAAACCACAAAGCGTGAGGATGCCCAAGGGATCTGGCAAGGATTGCCCAAGGAAGGTGACGCTCTGCTCGAAACCACAAAGCAGACGTCCCGAAGATGGCACTGGCTCACAGCTCGAAACCACAAAGCGTGAGGATGCCTAACAAACTACTTTGGCAAGGGGAATCTGCCAGGGGAAGGTTACACTCTGCTCGAAACCACAAAGCAGACGTCCCGAAGATGGCACTGGCTCACAGCTCGAAACCACAAAGCGTGAGGATGCCTAACAAACTACTTTGGCAAGGGGAATCTGCCAGGGGAAGGTTACACTCTGCTCGAAACCGCAAAGCAGATGTACCGAAGATGGCAAGGTCTCACCGCTCGAAACCACAAAGCGTGAGACTGCCCAAGAAGTATTATTAAAGACAAGAGTTTGTACTTACTGCGAGGTTTTCTTCCCGGTATGCTGCGCTCGATGTTGCCTGGTCCGCGGCCCGCGATCGACTGTGTCTTGTGCGATTTCAGTCCGCCTTTTATAGGCCTGGCACGGTTCGGTCGCCTTTGCACTAGCGCCGCGCAATGTCAGCAGCGTAGGGTTTGCTTACATATTTTCGCTGTTTGCCCTGTGCGCTCCTGTGCTTTACGCCTCTGTTGCCACTGCGCGCGACCTAACGGGACTTCGCCGGCGCGAGTGACTGCGTATGGCTGGCGTCAGCGACCGGCCATCTGGTGCCATGTATGTTGTTGTTGGGTTTTCTTTTCCTTTTATGCTTGATCGTCGGTTGGAGGGCGGCACTTTTGTCCGTTTAGAACCTAACGTCTTATTTCAAATTTAACTTAATGCAATAACATGTTTTGGAACTTAGGTATATTAGAATAATACAAATGCCTATGCCATGCCCAATGCAAGGGATGTGGGTGCGGTGTTTCTTGCATGTGAGGCCGGATTTGGCCACAAATTCCGGTCATCACACCCCCCTTATACTTCCGGGGCGAGGGAGACTGTTGCCCGGTCCGACTTGTGTATCCGGATGCGATAAGTCTTCCCTTCTACAACGCATCGATCTCCATACCGTCGTCCTGGTGTGTGGCGTGCCCACGCGGCTCTTATGGCTGCGGTTACTGCGTCTGGCAATGGTCCGTGGGTCTCGTTCTCTACTCGGTATGGTCCGCGGGCATCGCCAGCTTCCCCGAGAGAAAGGACGTCGTCGGGGGTCTCCAGGTGGGGAACTTCCTCGTTCGCCATCAGCACCCCGAGGGCTCCGCTCGACGGTCGCGTTCCCTGGACTGTTGTGCTATCGGACTTGCCCCTCGTCGGCGGGTCAGTTCGGGTGGTGGTTGGTGCTTTGTCTTCGGGCTCGCTCCTGGCTGGTGGGTTGTTTTGCGGGGCGACTGGCGCTGCGACCTCGAACTCGCCCGTGGTTGGCGGATCGCTTTGCGGGATGTTGGGCGCTGCGACCTCGAACTCGCCCGTGGTTGGCGGGTCGAATTGCGGGATGTTGGGCGCTGAGGCCTCGAACTCGCCCCTGGTTGGAGGGCCCTGAGTGGGTTGTGCCACGAAAACTTCGCTCGACCACCATGTTCCCTCGGCTGCTGTGCACTGTGTCGCGCTCTGGCGCGTTCTTGGTGGCGCGTCCTTGATGACTGTGGTTGGCCGGAGAGTTCCCTGTTGTTGACGCGAGAGTGCGTCCATTCCTCGTAGCTCGGTATTGATGAAGGCTCCGATGTTCTCTTGTTCGCTATATGAGTCTTCTTCGCGCGCCCTTGTGCAGCGTCCTTTATTGATCGTGTTATCCTTACTCCCGTGGTCCCGTAGTGTTACAGTACTTCCGCCAATCGTCAGGGTCGCGTTGGACTGCTGCAAGAAGTCCATCCCAAGGAGTAGATCGTCAAGCGCATCTGGCAGTATCAAGAGCTGCAGTCGGCAGGTCTGATTCCCCAGGCAGACTTTTGCCATTAATGCTTCCACGACCTCTCGAGAGCTGCCATCCGCCAGCTGTATGTCCGTCTTAGCCGCAATTCTCTGTACGTCCTTTCGTCCTTCTATGTACCTCGCAAAACCCTTGCTTATAAAGCTACGGGTGGCCCCGGTGTCGATGGTGGCCTTGGTCAGAACGTCTCCCACGGTGACTGTGGCGAAGACGTGGTGGCTGTCGTGGTCGAGTGGTTTTACTGGGTACGAGGCGGGAGGTTGTTCGGGCCCGGCAGTCCTCGTTCCTGCCGGGGTCCGCTCGCGTTTCCCGCTCTCCGTCTGCAGCATTCGATAGTCCTCATCCCGCGGCGACCGCACTCCCAACAGAATAGAATCTGTGGGTTCCGACATTCGCGGGAGTTATGCCCCTCACGCCCACATCGTCGGCACGCTGTGCGGGGGTTAGCCACTACCTTCTGCTCCTGCTGGGTCACCATCCGGTGCCTCTCCATTCGGGTCCTTTGTTGTGTCGATGTTTGGCGATGTTCTCCTTGTATATCCTCCAGGTCTTCTGCCAGGACCAGTAGCTCGTCTAAGGTACCGAAATCTTTCCGCCGAATGTATAACTTGTACTCCTGTTGACAGTTCCGGAATATCCGCTCTAGCTGTTGCTCGTCTGAAAAACCGGCGTGCCGCATGATGTTTTGTAGGGCCAGCATATATTCCTTGAACGCTTCCTGTGGTCGCTGCGTTCTCTGCCGGATTTCATCCTCCAGCCGCTCAAAGTAGCGCGCCGGCAGGTGAAACTGGAGGAAATCTGCCTTGAACGACCGCCACTCCGCCCAGTTGCGGTTGTTGTTCCGGAACCATATGAGGGCGTTCCCGCGGAGTAACTCGGGCATGGTTCTCGCCAGTTGGTCCCTGGGCACGCTATAGACGTCTGCCAACTCCTCCAGACGCTCTATAAAAGCCACGGGGTCTGGTCCGCCCTCGTACTTAACGGACCATTTGCGCACGTGGTCGATGACCGTTGCATATGACATCGCTGTCGGCGTCCTTCCCGTAGTGATACCTGGCGCGGTCATGTCGGATGGTCTCGCGGGTGGTTGTGCTGTGTATCCCTGCGGTATCTCCAGGAATGGTGCGCTTGGTGTGGTAAGGTTGGGTGGGATGACGGGTGGCCTTGCCGGTCGCTGGGCTGTGGCTCCCTGCGGCAATTCTAATTGTGACGTGGTCGCTCGGATCGTGGGATCAGGCGACGCGGCTGGTTGTCCAATGCGCTCTAGCTCCTGTAGACGGGCCAGGATTTCGGGTGCATGTTCTCCCCTGTCAACAAATTTGGAGAGTTGCTTCCGAAGATCTTCCGCATTTCCGGACGTGTCCAGGCCAAACTCTTCCGTCAGCTTGAGGAGCTCTTCCTTATTTATGAGGTAGATCCAAGTCTTTTTCCCCATCTCGCTCGTTGATCCTATTCTTCGTTATCGCTGTTAGTCGTAACCTTCGTTGCGATTCAGTTGTAAATCGCAGTTGTAATCTCTATTCTTCGTTGTCTGGTTTCACTGTTTTTCTCTTTCTTTTGTTTCACTGTCACTATCTTCTCTGTTGTAACCGCCTTGGCGTTCTCTGGTGTAATCACTGTTCCTTTCCTTAGTGTCCCTGCTCGGGCGCCATTTGTAACGAGACGTTTACGTCGCGTTGTCTCCGCACAGGGGCGGACGACAATTAAAGCCGGGGTATCCTCACCGGCTGTCCAGGGTTCGCTACAACACTATTTATATTTGGGAGAAATAAAGGAAAGAACACAAGAGCCTTGTTCCGAGAACGTTGGAGCTTTATTATACAGTTTCTTAATCTAGCTTAATACAAGGTGTAGATCCTTAAGACTATAGCGCCCTAGGCTGTTAAATTAAACCTCACGAGGGCAGGATCTCCGGTGACAGTGCTAGTCGCGGTGGTATCCACAACGTCGTTGGAAGAGGGTATGTACGCCCTGCTACCAGTTGGCAGTCTCGCCGCTCGAAACCACAAAGCGGGAGAATGCTCACAGAAAGTAACGCTCTGCTCGAAACCACAAAGCAGACGTCTAAGAATACAGCAGTCCCGCCGCTCGAAACCACAAAGCGGGGAATGCTCACAGAAAATAACGCTCTGCTCGAAACCACAAAGCAGACGTCTAAGAATACAGCAGTCCCGCCGCTCGAAACCACAAAGCGGGGAATGCTCACAGAAAGAACGTTCTGCTCGAAACCACAAAGCAGACGTCTAAGAATACAGCAGTCCCGCCGCTCGAAACCACAAAGCGGGGAATGCTCACAGAAAAGAACGCTCTGCTCGAAACCACAAAGCAGACGTCTAAGAATACAGCAGTCCCGCCGCTCGAAACCACAAAGCGGGGAATGCTCACAGAAAGGAACGCTCTGCTCGAAACCACAAAGCAGACGTCTAAGAATACAGCAGTCCCGCCGCTCGAAACCACAAAGCGGGGAATGCTCACAGAAAAGGAACGCTCTGCTCGAAACCACAAAGCAGACGTCTAAGAATACAGCAGTCCCGCCGCTCGAAACCACAAAGCGGGGAATGCTCACAGAAAAGAACGCTCTGCTCGAAACCACAAAGCAGACGTCTAAGAATACAGCAGTCCCGCCGCTCGAAACCACAAAGCGGGGAATGCTCACAGAAAATAACGCTCTGCTCGAAACCACAAAGCAGACGTCTAAGAATACAGCAGTCCCACCGCTCGAAACCACAAAGCGGGGAATGCTCACAGAAAAGAACGCTCTGCTCGAAACCACAAAGCAGACGTCTAAGAATACAGCAGTCCCGCCGCTCGAAACCACAAAGCGGGGAATGCTCACAGAAAATAACGCTCTGCTCGAAACCACAAAGCTGACGTCTAAGAATACAGCAGTCCCGCCGCTCGAAACCACAAAGCGGGGAATGCCCACAGAAAGGGACGCTCTGCTCGAAACCACAAAGCAGACGTCTAAGAATACAGCAGTCCCGCCGCTCGAAACCACAAAGCAGGGAATGCTCACAGAAAAGAACGCTCTGCTCGAAACCACAAAGCAGACGTCCCGAAGATGACACTGGCTCACAGCTCGAAACCACAAAGCGTGAGGATGTCCAATGGATCTGGCAAGGATTGCCCAAGGAGGTGACGCTCTGCTCGAAACCACAAAGCAGACGTCCCGAAGATGGCACTGGCTCACAGCTCGAAACCACAAAGCGTGAGGATGCCCAAGGGATCTGGCAAGGATTGCCCAAGGAAGGTGACGCTCTGCTCGAAACCACAAAGCAGACGTCCCGAAGATGGCACTGGCTCACAGCTCGAAACCACAAAGCGTGAGGATGCCTAACAAACTACTTTGGCAAGGGGAATCTGCCAGGGGAAGGTTACACTCTGCTCGAAACCGCAAAGCAGATGTACCGAAGATGGCACTGGCTCACAGCTCGAAACCACAAAGCGTGAGGATGCCCAAGGGATCTGGCAAGGATTGTCCAGGGAAGGTGACGCTCTGCTCGAAACCACAAAGCAGACGTCCCGAAGATGGCACTGGCTCACAGCTCGAAACCACAAAGCGTGAGGATGCCCAAGGGATCTGGCAAGGATTGCCCAAGGAAGGTGACGCTCTGCTCGAAACCACAAAGCAGACGTCCCGAAGATGGCACTGGCTCACAGCTCGAAACCACAAAGCATGAGGATGCCTAACAAACTACTTTGGCAAGGGGAATCTGCCAGGGGAAGGTTACACTCTGCTCGAAACCGCAAAGCAGATGTACCGAAGATGGCAAGGTCTCACCGCTCGAAACCACAAAGCGTGAGACTGCCCAAGAAGTATTATTAAAGACAAGAGTTTGTACTTACTGCGAGGTTTTCTTCCCGGTATGCTGCGCTCGATGTTGCCTGGTCCGCGGCCCGCGATCGACTGTGTCTTGTGCGATTTCAGTCCGCCTTTTATAGGCCTGGCACGGCTCGGTCGCCTTTGCACTAGCGCCGCGCAATGTCAGCAGCGTAGGGTTTGCTTACATATTTTCGCTGTTTGCCCTGTGCGCTCCTGTGCTTTACGCCTCTGTTGCCACTGCGCGCGACCTAACGGGACTTCGCCGGCGCGAGTGACTGCGTATGGCTGGCGTCAGCGACCGGCCATCTGGTGCCATGTATGTTGTTGTTGGGTTTTCTTTTCCTTTTATGCTTGATCGTCGGTTGGAGGGCGGCACTTTTGTCCGTTTAGAACCTAACGTCTTATTTCAAATTTAACTTAATGCAATAACATGTTTTGGAACTTAGGTATATTAGAATAATACAAATGCCTATGCCATGCCCAATGCAAGGGATGTGGGTGCGGTGTTTCTTGCATGTGAGGCCGGATTTGGCCACAAATTCCGGTCATCACAGTATCGATGAACAAATTTTTACCGTACAGGAAAAATTTAACAAGCGAAATGAAAGGGTGTATGCACGGTCATCTAGGGAAGCATCTGAACTGATTCCATGGGTCGAAAAGGATCATCACCCAGCTTCAGTCATGGTTTGGTGGGGTGTCTCTTACGATGGGGTCACTGACTTGCATTTCCGCGAACAAGGGGTCAAAACATCGGCCAAAGTTGACCAAAAAACCGTTTTGGAAGTTGTTGTAAAACCCCGTAACCATTTTCTGTTCCAAAAACAGTCGTAGACTTTCCAGCAATATTCTGCGCTGGCCCATAAAGCAAAAGCGACCCAAATTTGATTTGAACCCGCTGGATTAAAAATTGCGGACAGTTTTAGAGGACATGGTTAGCCACAAAAGATACCCCAAAATTGATTCTCCTAAGACAGCTTTGATTTGTGCTGTGGCAAATTTTTCAATGGACGAGCTGCGTGCGGCTATTGATGATTGGCCAGTCCGACTTAAGTCTTGCGTGAAGGCCAAAAGCGGAGATTTTGAATGAATATGAGCTTTTTTTATACAATATATAGCATAAAACGTGTGTAACAGTATTTATGTCCCTACTAGGTATAGGCAAGATAAAATTTATGCCATTCTAATTTTTCTGGTTTCGCTATTCAATATCAATGTGATTAAGATTGTATTTGGAGTAAGGATCCAGTGTACACCGCGACCTAAAACGCCGATTGCACAGTTCTTCATGTATTTACAGATAATCCACAGCTGCATAACTTCAGAGGTCTGAAGCAATTTCCGTTGGGTTCTGTCCGTAATATCCAGCGATGGTAGATATACATATATTACATAGCACTATAGGTAATTTTACCCATTTTTGAGGTCAAAATTAATTTTCCGCACTTGCAAAAATCAATTTTTTTTTAATGGTATTTGATAAAGAAAACATTAAGTCAAATAAGTGTGTAATTGGATTTGGTAAAAAACAAACGGTGGCGGCTCAGCAGGCGGTCAAAGTCATTGTTTGTGAAAAACATTTTAAATACAATATACGCAGTGAATTTTACCGAAGATTCGCAAGTGTTTAAATTAATTAAAATAGCACATATTAATATCAATTAAATATGGAGAAGAAAGATGAAAGTAAATACATAATAATTCAAGAGAAAAGTTATGTTAAAAAAATTTTTTTTTGGTGGAAAAACTCATATTTCTAACATAACCTTTAATACAAATTTTTTAGTTAAAAATTGACTTTGGATAAGCTTTTAAACTATTGGCCGTGTTTGGCCGTGTTTAAAATATCAGAAACGTGTAGAATGAAGAATTTTCTGTTTAATTTGTCAATTTCAAGTTGCGATTTTTTGCGTTTTTTGAGAAATATCATTTTTTCGTAGGCAACCTCAGCTTGAAATATAGCGAACTTACAAATGTTTGGGTCGATGAAGTTAACAAAGAGGAGAAGAATGCTGCTGTTTACAATTTTATTATTGGTAGTATTGAATGCGGCAATGTTTTGAATGAGAAATCGGCTTCGTTGAAGGAGAAAGTGCGAACTTTTTGCAAAAATGCTTCAGTTAGATGGGAGAGTTCTCATAGGAAGATAGCCGTCTTCCGATCCGCTCATGTCATCAATATGTTTGGAGAGACGAGTAGAAGGAAGAAAACGCGTGCAACTTCCACGAGAAGTTCTTGACATGCTCTGTACTCCAGAATTATCTCAAAATTGGAACGAGAGTGCCGATGAATACGAAGATAGCTTGGACATAGTGTTAAGCTATGCGTATGAATGCGAACTAAGTCAAATCATATTAGATAATGAATTATGAACCTAAATTAAATAAAACTCTTGTTAAAAAAATTTTAAAAAATGTAAGCGAAAAGTTCCACTTCGGACCCGGGGCAGACAAAGCTTAAATTTTCTACTAATTTCTTCTCGCAAATTTTCTACCACCTATGTTTTTTACAAAACCACAATTTTTTACCCAAAACTCCTTTCAGTTTGACTGTTATTAATTTTGGCCTCAAAAAGGGGTCAAATTACCCATAGTGCATAGGTAACGAAGTTAGTCTCGACTATCTCATCACAGTGACACAGGATTCGTTCTGCTGTTTCCTTATCAGCGTAACATAATATATGTATATGTACATACTTTCCTGTACTATAGCCATGGGAGATAGTATCTGGTCAAGAGTCCCGTGAACATTCAAATGCGTTCTATTATTTTTATTCTCTTGTGACGCTTGTGATATTAATTTTTTCGACGGTCTGCCACCTTCCAAATTTGTGAAACTCCCCAATTCTGACAGATCATTACTTTCACCACTCTTAAACGGAACTCTAACTGGCATTGCTAAGGAATCAACAGGGTCTATGCGTGGACTTTTTAGGCAGCCTATCTAACATAACATAACCTTACCTAATTTAACCTAAAGCTAATATGTCCTGGAATCCAGATGAATTAAACTCGGTTATGTATGGATAGATCCATAACATTTTTGAAGTAAATTTTTATGAGTTGAGTGCAAGAAATGCAGCCCTGTTTTTGCATTTTGGCATTCTGTCAGCGTAGGTACTCTTAATAGCACTTTGACTTGGAATACAAAGTTGCCTTCGCCCATGCTCTTATATGAACATTTCTGGGGCAAGACTAATAAACTACTGTGCCCACTCTATCGTCTGTCTTGGAATCATCAGAAACAAAGAGAATCATCGAATTTCTTCAATTAATTCGAAAATGAAATAAAGTAAATTATATACAACGTCGGCAAAAACAACACATCGGTTGATATCGAAGTAATACCGATAGAATGAGAAATTTTCTTGAGAAAAATATCAGCGATAATATTAGATGTCGGCTTATGATAACCAAATCCTTGAAGCCATGACGATATTGAAATAAAGTCGGTAATATTTTCTACCAGAAAATTTCGTGCATGGGTTTTTGCCCTTTTTCTCTAATTTCAGTGCCTTTTAACTATGTTTAAGTATGTTTGTGTTTTGTCTGCAGCAAGGACGTTTTGGTTGTCACATTCACGGTCGGCGAATAACATGAATGAGGTGGTTCCGACTGTCTACGCTGCTGGCTGAAGTGTCTATGGTCGCATCGCTCTAGGGTTGCCTACTGCTGCGCGTAATGCTTTGCTTTATGTCTGCAAAGTGTTGACATAAATAATAAAGGTTTTAGGAGCAAAAAGGTATGCCAGGTCGCAGAACCACTTTTAGGTTATAGATGTTGCTAAAGAAAACTCAAGAAAGCAATTGAAAACTATATTTAGGGAACAACTTAAAACGATCTGAACGATGCAAAAAATCAAGGACAATTAATGGGCAACTAAAAATATGTGCACTAGGAATTTATAAAAGATTGGTTAACAGATTGTAAACATACTGAGATCGAAAAAAATTACAGCAATTTAATGGACTAAATTGGATAAAAATGTTGATGCTTCAATTGAAACCACAAGATAATTATATTTTTCTTTATACGTATTACCATATGTGATCGACATCTTTTCTTGAGTGTATGTCTGCTGCCACAACAAAATACTACTGCTTGTTAAGTGCCACATAAAAGGAAATGCTCCACCAGCACGGAATCTTCTTTACTGCTATTTTGATTTTCCTGACTGCAACGTATGGGAATTATATGACTCAGGAGGGAGGCGGAAGGGTAGTAAGTACTTGACTGCAGTCTTCTTTTTTGTTGCAAGTTATTGTTGCACATTGTTGCATGTTATTGCGGTAGTTGTGTATGACTGACAACAGCGAACTGTTTTGGTAAAGCTGTTAAAAAGTTGCATGCTTTTTGGCGCACAGAAACGGTAATGAGTTCCAAAGCTGCTGTCTGCTGCGCCATTCTCAAGTGAAGGACATGAGAGCTTTTGTAGAGTATGCCTTCAGTCATACAGTTTTGATAGCGGTTGCGGTGAAAGTGGTCATAGCAAGCAATGTTGCCAGATTTTTTTTTCAAAAAACTGTAAATTCTCAATAGAAAAACTGAATTTTCAACCAAAAAACTGTAACTTTCAACAACAAAAAGATTTTTGTGAAATTGCGGTTTTTTAAAAATTGTATTAGCAAAAATAACACAAAACAATTAATTTTAAATAAAATAACAAGCTTATATACGATAGTACTACGAGAACCAAAAACATTTTAAGTTTTTCTTTCAAATCTGAAATTTGATAAAAACTGTAATTTGTACTAGGAGGTAATTTTAAAAACTGTGAGCTTGTCTAAAAAACTGTAATTTACAGTTAAAACTGTGAATATGGCAACATTGATAGCAAGTGAAACTACTAATTATTTGTAGCTGGAAAAATGAGGGATTATTTGTCAGAAGCTAATTTTAAAGTAGGTATATTATTTTTGTAGTTGTTATAAGAGATAGTTTAGTTTTTATGTTTAATTACTTAACATTTTTTACACAATTTTATTTTATCTCGATTTTTCCAGAATGTTAGTTCTTTACGCTTCATCATTGCTTTATGAGCAACTTTATGTTTTCGAATGGATTATAATGTCAGTCCTGAAAATTTTACAGCAGAATTATCAGAAAAAAATCAATTTAAAAAGCCTTAAGTGAACTACGTTTAACGTTTTCAAAAATATTCGTTGACATATGCACCAAAAATTTCTTACACTGAAAGCTCCGTTCAAAAGTATGCAAAGTTGGCATAGTAAGTCGAATATAAATTTTTTAAATAACTGATCATGGTTTACAGAAATTCATATTATAATATCAATTATAAATAAATATTTTAAAAGTTAAAAAATAAACAAATGAAATGTCAATAAATTGTGACTGTAACACTAGGATGGAGCTGTTAGTTTTTGTTCTGGAGATATTGAAGAGAGAAAATATCTTAATATATAAAAACGTTTGTACGTATGTATGTCGCAGCATCACGGCTGAATCACAGAAGCGATCGACCTTATATTCACAACATACATATGTTCGTGTGGTGCTCTGAATGGTTTGTTTTCATGTTAGACCTTCCTAAGTGTTGCCACGGTGGCGTTTTTTCGAAAATTGTTATTTATGGACCGATTTGGCTCAGATTCACACCATATAATACTAAAGTTGACAGAAAGTGGTCGACAAAATTTGAACCCGATAGCTGTTGTCGGGGTGGAAATATGCACGAAAACGTATTCTTCCCGTACATAATTTTCATTTTCATATCTAAATATATAAAAACGTTTGTGCGTATGTATGTCGCAGCATCACGGCTGAACCACAGAAGCGATCGACCTTATACTCACAACATATGTTCGTGAGGTGCTCTGAATGGTTTGTTTTCATGTTAGACCTTCCTAAGTGTTGCCACGGTGGCAGTTTTTCGAAAATTCTTATTTATGGACCGATTTGGCTCAGATTCACACCATATAATACTAAAGTTGACAGAAAGTGGTCGACAAAGTGGTTGAACCCGATAGCTGTTGTCGAAGTGGAAATATGCACGAAAACGTATTGTTCCCGTACATAATTTTCATTTTCATCTTAATACTAGCTGTTACCCGCGGGTTTCACCCCGCGCTCTTATAAAAGTACGTAATGTGAAGAGGTGCTTGCATACGGAACTTCAATACTGCGCGACTTTTAGTTCCAAAGCTATTCGATATCAATGATTTGGTTTGTACGGGTGGTTCCACGCCTCTTATCCAATGCCCGTCCCATTTTCCCAGTTCAAGGATATGGATATGGTGTCAGTTCTTGCCGAGTTTCGTTTATGTATGATGTATAGTTCTAAAGTAATACCCAAATGTGAAGTTGATTGAAAAGTGCCACGCCCCTGTCCTACGCCCATAAAATTTTACCAGTGGGACGACACATCCAAGAGGCGACTGCATACGAAATTTCAATGCTGCACGACCTTTAGTTCCAAAGCTAATCGAGATAAAAAATTTTCTTTGTATGGGGGGTGCCACGCCCCCTTATCCAGTGCCCGTCTTATTTTCTCAGTAGAAGGATATGGATATGTAGTAAGTTCTTACCGAGTTTCATTGATGTGTGATGTGTAGTTCTAAAGTTATACACAAATCTGGAGTTGATAAAGAAAGGGCCACGCCCCTTATCCTACGCCCATAAAATTTTACCAGTGGGGCGACACATCCAAGAGGCGACTGCATACGAAATTTCAATGCTGCACGACCTTTAGTTCCAAGGCTAATCGAGATCAAAAATATTGTTTGTATTGGGGGTGCCACGCCCCCTTATCCAGTGCCCCCTTATTTTTTCATTAGAAGGATATGGATATGTAGTAAGTTCCTACCGAGTTTCATTGATGTGTGATGTGTAGTTCTAAAGTTATACACAAATCTGGAGTTGATAAAAAAGTGCCACGCCCCTTATCCTACGCCCATACAATTTTACCAGTGGGACGACACATCCAAGAGGCGACTGCATACGGAATTTCAATGCTACACGACTTTTAGTTCCAAAGCTATTCGATGTAAACAATTTGGTTTGTATGGGCGGTGCCACGCCCTCTTGATGTATCAAAATTTTTTATAGCCTATAACCATCCTTGGAACATCTATAGTCTATGTGCCAAATTTGGTTATGATCGATCAAGCGGTTTGGAACGCAACTCCGAACATACATACATACATACATACATACATACATTTTTTGATTTTTATATATAGGGGAGAGGGGGGTACCTTCGTCTACTTTTTTTTGAAGGCCTATATTTCAGAAGGTAATGAAAATATTTAAAAACCGATTAGACTGTTACAATACCTCATTATTTAACAATAAAATGTTATACTAAAAGTTCTTTAAAAAGTTCCGTTTGTATTATTTTTTTCAAGATTAGTAAAAAAAGTCAGTTCGCTGAATGTGCCCCCATGCCAGGGTAGCTTCGGCATTTGGCGGGGCACTTTCAGCATTCACACTTTAAAGTACCATAAGGTGATACAAAATCTTGTTTAGACTAGATTAGACATGCTTTTGGTTACATAACACGTTTTTATTATTTTTGCATTAAAAAATTTAAAAAAAGTCATGTTTAAGAGCTTAAAAAAATGTACTTATTGTCAAATTTGTTTTTATAAATTATTTGTTATATATAATGTTTAAAGTGCTAAGATCGACCATAATATTAATTTTGTGTGGTCATGGGAGGTTTAAGCCAGGTTCAAGGGTCTTGGAAGCTTCAACTCGATTTCGATTTTTAGTACCTGTGAAGTTATATTGACGAATGTGCCCCATGAAAAAAAGACAAGTCCACCCTGGTGTCACTTTTTTTTCTTTTTAATTTTTTACTTCTAATTTCAGTGCTTTATTTTCACATAAAACTCTTTTATTTACAAAATAATTGGTATTCAAGTAATACTAATACAATTTTGTTCGAAATAATGGTATAAATACGGCACAAACTTCTTATGTTACCGACCTGAAAATTCGGCAACGAAGCGCGAAAACACAAAATCAAACGTAACTTTGTCAGCTGTTCAGATAGAGATGGCAAACTTTGTGAGGGGTATTTATGCTAGTGATGGGTTTATTTTTACTAATAAAAAGTGATGTTCGGTGACTCCTTCATACCGAAATCGCCTTTGACGAATGTGCCCCAAGGACGAAGGTACCCCCCTCTCGCCTATAGATATAAAAACGTTTGTGCGTATGTATGTCGCAGCATCACGGCTGAACCACAGAAGCGATCGACCTTATATTCACAACATATGTTCGTGAGGTGCTCTGAATGGTTTGTTTTCATGTTAGACCATCCTAAGTGTTGCCACGGTGGCGTTTTTTCGAAAATTCTTATTTATGGACCGATTTGGCTCAGATTCACACCATATAATACTAAAGTTGACAGAAAGTGGTCGACAAGATTTGAACCCGATAGCTGTTGTCGGGGTGGAAATATTCACGAAAGCATATTCTTCCTGAAATACATTGAAACACATTTCAAAAGAAATCTTGGAATAAAATAATTATTTTAGGCAGAACAACGTTTTCCGGGACAGCTAGTTTCTATATAATTTTTAAAAGTTTGACTTTTTAACAGTGCAGAGTTGGAAAAGGAACTTGGTGTCAATTAGTGTAAACTTATATTATCTCAATATATTCAGAACATTACATTTTTAGTGTTTAGTGCCACACAGTGACTTTATTCTCTAACGCTTAAAATATCAAAAGGTTTTACAATTAATGTGTCGAATACAAAGAATAGAATTGGAATGAATTTTATAAGGCAGTGCTGCCATGTCGTGACTTTCATACAGCTCACCGGTAGGTGGCTCACAGTTCTGCCACAGTACTCCCCCTTCAGTGACTAGGTCTCGATTGAGTCAGGAATCGCACCCGATTTTTCCTCTCATATGTCCGTGGAGCTGGTGTCGATTGAGAAGTTTCTTCTGAGCAGGTAGCTGCGTCGTCCTTGACGATAAAGGCTGGTTTTAATCTGTCAGCTGATACTGCTACCTCTTTATCCTTGATCTTCAGAGTAAATACTCTATCTGTGGAACGATCGATGACTTCAAAAGGACCCGTATATGGTGGTTCTAACGGCTGCCTGACAGAGTCTGTTCTAACGAGTACATGGGAACAGTCATACAAGTTCTTGAGGATGAACATACTCTTTTTTATGTGATGAGCCGCAGGAGCTGGACGTATGTTGCGCATATGCTCTCGAAACTTTTCAAGGAAAATGGACGGGTTCACGGGCTTGTCCATATCCTCAAAAAATTCGTTGGGCAGTCTTATTGGACCACCGTATAACATGTCTGCTGTAGAAGCTTTTAGATCTTCCTTATAACACGTCCTTAGCCCAAGTAAAACGGTCGGTAGCAGATCTGGCCAAGGCGTTGCAGGATCACACATCAATGCAGACTTAAAGGAGTGATGCCAGCGCTCTATCATACCATTTGATTGTGGATGATATGCGGTTGTGTGTTTGAGTTGACATCCGACCATCTTCGCAAGCGCTTTAAAAAGTGCCGACTCGAATTGAGTGCCTTGGTCAGTTGTTACGGTCTTAGGACATCCGAATCTAGCAATCCAGTGGGTCCAGAACGCCGTGACAATGTTTTCAGCTGAAATGTCCTTTAGTTGGATGGCTTCTGGCCAACGCGAAAACCGATCAATCATCGTCAGGCAATACCGGAATCCGTTGACTAGTGGCATTATGACGATATCGAGGTGAACGTGGTCAAAGCGGTTATCTGGCATGTCGATTTTTTCGGGTAAAAAAGAATTGTGTTTGTGTATTTTAGCACGCTGGCAGGATAAGCAAGTTTTTGCCCAAGATGTGATATCCTTGCGCATCGATGGCCAAACATACTTCTGACGGAGCTGTTGAAGAGTAGCTGTACCACTCGGATGTGATGAACCGTGGACCGAGGCGAAAATTTTATAGCGTAGTTTTTCTGGTACGTAAGGACGCACGTACCCAGATGAAACGTCACTGTAAACCTGGTTGTCATCAAAATGAACGATTTGGAGCTTTAATGATATGCTTCCTTGTAGAAGTGGTATCAGCTCTTCATCCTCGGCTTGTGCTTCAGCGAGTTCTGCATAGTTAACACTGCTAGGCATTGATATGGCATTTAATCGGGACATCGCATCAGCTACGGTGTTGGCCGTTCCGGCTACGTGTACGATTGCGGTAGACGCTTTCTCAGGCTTCTGCGTGAAGGCGTGTATGACCGGCTTGTGGTCTGTCTTGATGACGAAAACTCGTGCTTCCAGCATGTGTTTAAAATAGCGTATAGCGTCGTAAATAGCTAATAGCTCGCGATCGTATGTGCTATAATTTTTTTCGGTATCGCTTAATTTTCTAGAGAAAAACCCAAGTGGCTGCCAATCATTATTGACAAACTGCTCTGACGCTGTGCCGATTGCTGAATCTGATGCGTCGCACACTAACTCTAGTTTTGCATCAGGTGCAGGGTGTGCAAGCAACGTGGCGTGGGCTAAACTACGTTTACAATCTTCAAACGCCTGCAGTGCCGTGGAAGTCCTATTGACTTTGCGTTTGTCGTTTTTCCGCATGCCACGAGTGTATTCGTTTAGCTGCGCCTGCAGCTCCGACGCATGAGGAATACACCGGCGGTAGTAGTTGATGAAACCGAGAAATCTGCTAAAATCGCACACTGTATCTGGTCGTGCGTAATTTGTTACTGCTTCTATGCGTTCTTTCGGTGGGCGTAGTCCATTGTCATTGATGACATAGCTGAGAAAAACTACTTCCGCTTTTCCAAAGTGACATTTATTGGCGTTAATAGTCAAACCATGTCGTTGTAGGATGGAAAAAACCATGCGAAGATGTTCCTCGTGTTCATCAGCCGAGTTGGATATTACCAGAATGTCATCTATGTATATATAGACAAAATCAATCCCCTTGAAGATGCCATCCATAAACCGCTGGAAGGTTTGCGTGCCGTTTTTTAGCCCGAAAGACATGTACAAAAATTCGTAGAAACCAAACGGTGAGCATACGCCAGTTTTTTGAATATCCTCTTCAGCCATCGGAATCTGGTAGTAAGCGCGGACTAAATCGATCGTAGAAAATATTCTTTTCCCATGAACCTTTTCTGAGAAATCGTGGATATGAGAAATAGGATAGCGATCTGGGACTGTAATTGCATTTAGTTTACGATAGATAGAGTAAGAAATTTATTTCATCCTTGGCTGTGGAAAGTTTTTTGCCAGCAAGACGTCGAGCGCGATCAGCAATTGGATTGCCTTTTGTTTCAATGTAATGTGAAACGTTATGACGATGAATGTTTTTGTCGTTGTTGTCGAACTTGCAAGTTGATTTGGTGATGTCGACAAACTGTGTCAACAATCCTCTAAAAGCGGTTGCTTTGTTGATAGTAGAAACAACGAACTCGGTGGTGTCTACCAAGTTACCGCGCGTGGTCAGCCCAGTAGCTTTATCGATGAGACGAAGCTGCTTTAAATCAATTAATAAGTTGAATCGAGTTAAAAAATCTGCGCTGATTATCGCCGTGTACGTGTCGGCCACTATAACTGGCCAATTGAATGCTCGCCGCAACCCGAGATCCAGTTGGAGCATGTGATCGCCGAATGTTTCAATAACTGTCTGATTGGCAGCGTAAAGTTGGAGCGTATTTGGTTTTGCGACTCGATTGACCATGGTGCGCGGTATTACTGAAACCACCGAACCAGAGTCAACGAGAAATCGAAAGCGATTACGACGATCGTATATGTGGAGGCGTGTCTCATGAAGGGCGTCGTTGGATTGGTTAGTGCTTGAGCTGGTTGTGTTGTTGCTGCCGCCAACCAGCGTGACTGACGGCAGCCGGTCTAGTTTGACGGCTTCCATAGGGCACAGTTGGGGCGACAGCTACGTGCCTTATCGCCAAATTTCAAATGAAAATAGCATAGCTTTGATTCTGGTTTATCGCCTGTTTCCCGTGCGTTGGGCATAGGAGAACGAGCTCTGGAAGTAGACCTTTGATTAGAACTTGGTTTTAAACCCTTAAGCTCACCTTGAATTTTCTTGACGGAGTCAGAAAGTGAACGGAGCGTAGCAGAAATCTCTGTTAGCGACATGTTGTCACTCGACACGGAGTTAACCGTAGGCGTTGCAGGAGCTGGTGCATTTGTCTGTGCCGCTAACATGCAAATGGAGTTAGAGCTGACTGCTTCTAGCATTTTGTCAGCTACATGCGCCAGCTGGTCAAGATCGTCTTCTTTCCACACGGTTAGCAGTGGACGAACGGAATTTGGCATCTGTCCCATGAATAATGTTCGAATAACTGCTGTGCTTCCAGGATCTGGTGCGAGGCGTTTCATGTGCGATAGTATCTCAGACGGTTTCATTCCAGCGGTGCCTCCGCCTTGCAGCAAACGTCGCAACTTACTCTCTGCCGATTCCGAAAATTTAGCCAGCAGTCTTCCTTTCAGCGTGTTGTATCGGTTTTCAGCAGGCGGTTGCGTTACAAGATCTTCCACGCTAAGTATGATGTCGTGCTCGAGGTGAATTGTAACCCAGTCAAATTTGTCGGCGTCAGTAGTGACGTCGCTGAGTCGAAATGATCGCTCTAGTTGAGCAAACCAAAGTTGAGGATTCTCCTTTTTGAAGTTCGGAACGTGCATGCGTTGCCATTTTGCACCTGAAATTGCTGGAGCGTGCGCATTTTGTAATGATTCGAGACTGTTCTGAACCGTTTGGAGTTGTTGTTTGACTTCTTCGTTCAGTGGGGCCATCTCGTCGTCGATCTTTAACTCCGCTTCGCTTGAATCACCTGCTGGTCCGGATCGTAGATTGTTAGGGCCAGTTGGCATAACCTCTTTTTATTTCGTGTCGTTCTTGAAGGAACATGTGCCTTTGTTCGTGAAGGTTCGTAAAATTTCGCGTCGTGAGGCTGCGCGCGCAGAGATGTGTGTGTGTGTGCACAGAACTTGTAGTTTACGCAATTGAATTTCGGTGAAATTCGTGCGGCGCACTACATTTATTTAATCAGCTTTTGGCTGAAGTCGGGGTCACCACTTTAGTGTTTAGTGCCACACAGTGACTTTATTCTCTAACGCTTAAAATATCAAAAAGTATTACAATTAATGTGTCGAATACAAAGAATAGAATTGGAATGAATTTTATAAGGCAGTGCTGCCATGTTGTGACTTTCATACAGCTCACCGGTAGGTGGCTCACAGTGCTGCCACACATTGACTCTTTGAGCGCCATCTGAGTGTCACTTAACAAAATTAAAAATTTTATTGGCCGCTATGAACAAAAAGTTCTGAAAGTATCACTTCAATTGTGCTTTGGCAAGAAATATTTCTATCAAGAGCTTTTAAGGACAATTTGTTTTCTTTAAGGATACTATTGTTGTGAGTGTTTATGCATATTTGGCTTTAGGTTAGCTACAAAGCTTCAAATATACCAGAACGCGAGTTTCACAGAAAACTTTAAAATTCCGATGCAAATGTAATGTGGGTTATGTACCCGAAAATGCTTTTCGAGTATGGAGCTTTTCTTTTCTTGTTGGAACTATGCGTATAACTGGAATAGTATTAATTTATATGTTCCATACATTTGTTCTTATTTATTACAATGTTCACCAGAAAGAAACTAGCCTCCATACATACGAAAAGTTCTTGTAGTTCTTGTTGCCAGGACCTTCAGCTATATTTATTTATATTATATTATTTTATTGTATTTGTGAAACAAATTTGCTTTTGAACTACTCTTCTATCTAATATATAACACTAGGATTAAAATACACAATCTTAATTTACTAGGAAAAGTCAAAGAAATATTAGAGGAATTGCAATCAAATTTCACTTTCACTGATTTCAGAAACTGACACTCTTCTTTTGCCGAAGAAAGTTATAAAGTAAGCAACCTTTTCTAAAAAAAATACAATTGTTTAGTCGCATCCATTTTTTATGCCACAAGGTGTTCTAATAAAGATACATACATATGTACATATATGAGTATTTCCGCTGAGACAGACACATTGCACTTCAAGCGTACTAAACCTTTATTTCACACTGTTGGTAGTGCAGTAAAGCTACTAAAAAAATATTTCAGCTCACCGCCTTTAATTTCGGTTTTCACCACTGTATACCCGTTGTCTGTACGTACCTACGTTATCTACATATAATACGTTCTCTGGTTTTCAGCCGAATAAGTTCCAATATCAACCTGCACCTCTGTGTATTCTCTGCTGACACATTGGGCAAATCCTTCCAGTTTTTTTCCATCCACAACAGCCACCACCTTCTCTGGAAAGAATTTGGGCGGGGGGTGGTTGCAATAAAGTTCTGCTGAATATAATTTTTTTTGGGTACAGTTTTGCGGTGGCGAAAAAGGACATCTTTTTGTAGACTTGCTACAAGCGAATGTACGAACCGCTGAAGGATAAACGCAGCGCCCTTTAGAACTGGCGACAAATTTGAGAAATAACTAACTGAGGTGAGAACAGCGTGAGAAGTTTCATTTTGCGGCTCTTACGTTCTGATAAACTTGCGCGGATTAAGGCGAGAAACTTATATATCAAGAAGTATATTTTCATTGTTAAGGAAACACATTAAATATTTAAACTGCAGTTAACTATCTATCGAATAAGTTTATAACTTTTTCTATTTAGGAATGAGTATTGATACCGATTTGTACGACATACATGTGGGAGTAGGAAACCCGGAGACACACGGACGGACGACTAGGAGTGGACACATTTACTAGACAATACAACTCTGACGGTAACCTTGGTAACAGACGGACGGACTTGACGAAACCAAAGCGACGCGTAGACGATTTAAAAAACGAACGATAAAGGGACAGTCGACATTGAACATTTGAAGGAGAGAGGTCTCAAAGTTGTGCAAGCGTAAATTAACTAATATTTAATATCTTTCAATAAACTGTACTTTAAACCAAAGTAATTGCAATTACGTATTCTTAATTACACCGAGTGTTTGGAAACGGCGAGGATAAAGACTCTACATACATATATCGTATCAGTCTATTGAAAAATCGACAGTGTTAACTTAAAATTGTTATATTATACCATAGACCTATGGTGATAGTGTACATTGACTTTCTTTACACAAAATTCGAAAATGAACCAACTCCGCTGTATTTACATAACATAATGAGCATTCCATAATGCTCAGATATCAAGGGAGAAGAATAATTATCGCAGACTGGGCTGCAGGTATGCGTTGTTACTAGTTAAAATAATGCACTTTCATGTGTATTTTTTGATAAACACATTGTTTGCCAATAACCACTGCCTTTTGGTATTGTCGCTTAATCGAACCTGGTTTATAACCTTTGTTCTCTAAAGGAAAGAAAGATTGCACGCAAAAGTCCCTGTTGAATCGCCCAGAAAAAATTAGGTGGCATTTTACTAGCTTCCAACATTTATGATGATTAGAGAGCGGCTTGGCTTCTTATGCAGATGCATGTATGTTTGACACTTTAATATTGAAATTAACATTATTGGTTTTCGGTAAAAGAAATACGCTTTAAAGCGGCATTCATTTGTAAATGCATATTTTTAATAAATCCGTTTTTTAATTTTTTTTTCATTAAACTGCATATTTTTTGCATAATTGGTCATGTTTTTTTAACATTATACAAGTTTATGCTTTTTCGGCAGATTAAATGTCATAAAGAATAGGGTTTATTCGGACGGACTTGCCAAAGAGAAATGACAATACCTAGTTGTCTATTTCTGTTCTGAAACAAAGCGATTTTAAGTGTAGAACAACAAATAATTAGAATTATTTACTCACATGGGCAGGTCATATAGCTATTTCGGTTTTTGGCAGAAAACCTCATCATTGACTTTTACTCGAAATAGAAGCATTAATGGTAAAGTCTGTGAAACGCAGGAGTTGAACCATGAACTTATGACGTGGTAAGCGAATGTGGTAAGTTTGACACACCACCCGACTGGACGACGCTGCGCTGACAAATTCTCAGTTTTTGACTGCTGTTTACATCAAGTGCATAGTCTTTGTTGTTATTATTTATTTATTTATTATTATTATTATTAATCTTACATATAACATTTATATCAATACACTTACAGAAATAAACAATAAGAGATTAATAAATTCTGCATTCAGTTGTACAAAATCGACAATTGGTGAATGCAGATATACCTAGTATAATAACACAGTATTTAGATGTATTGTGATTGTTATGGGGTCAGGTGTGTGAAGATAAACCAAGGTTGACAAAGATTGACATACAAAATACATAAGAGACACAATGATGTATGGGGAACAATAAAGCGAATATAAAAATACCTACCTATAAATAGGATAAAACAGAGATAAGGGAGGCAATATTATTGAAATCAAATTTAAAAAGCCATGATTTCGCTATTTTAAGAAAAACAATTTTATTCCGGATGCAACGGACACTAAGTGGTAAAATATTAAAAAGTCTGGGAGCCGAACATAAGTAGAAGTTTAAAAAGTGATTGAAGCTGTGACTAGGTACCTGAACTTATAAAAATATAAATGTTTTATAGGTAAAATAATTAAGTTTTTGAATAGTGGAAAGCTATGTTCAAGGCGATTTTTATTACACACCGTTCTAGTGACATCTTTTTGTGCGATAAGTAATGAATTAATTTGGTTAGCCAGCAGATCAAACCATATTGTAGTTTTGAGTGAAAAATACTAAAATAAACACATATTAGCAATTTTACAGTGCAGAACGATTTCAAAAGCTAAATCTGTCTTAAAGCACCCATAAGATACTTTTTTAGGGCAACAGTGTGATCCTGCCAGTTCATTTTCCAATCAATTATAAGTCCAATATATTTAAAGAATTTTACGCAGTCAATTGAGAAACATTTTGAAGAGCAATTACAGGAATCATTGTAAGTATTTGAAGAGTAGGAGAATCTACATAAATCACTACCTGTTTAAGTCACTTTCGACTTATTTAGTTTGAGTCGATACGACTTCTTTTAATAAGAGGAACGCAAGGGTTTTTAGGTTTATCTGCGCGGATTTGCGGATTTTAAAGAATTTAAAATTTAAAAAACAAAGTTTATCGGAAAGAAATAGACTTAGGAAGCTCCGTCGCGGTCACTTGAAAGTTGATTGTTGATAGAGAGTGGCGATCAGCGCGAGCACATATTTGCGCGAGAGTGGAGAAATGGGAAACATGACAGCTGGAAGGGTGCAAATTGGAAATGGAAAGGGAATACGGGAAAGAGAAATGTAAATAAAAAGGAGGGGTTTACACGGTATGAAAAGAGGTGGGTCATTGGCGCTTAGCCATTCTGCCCGCCTTGCAGGACTGCAACATATAGTCCCGGATTGGAGGGATGGCGAGCCGCGACTGCTGCAACTGCTTTGATACTGGTACTGCTGAACGGCGTCAGAGTGTACCGGGCTATGCGGTGGGCTCAGTACACCTTGGATGTGCAGCAGATCGCGCAACTGGTGATGTTCGGCTCGTCGATTGCGAGCTCGGGACGCTGGTGTGCGTTTAGGCATATCTCTCCGGAATAATTGCAACAACGTACTCCGGTAAAGCCCGAATTCCATACTCCGACGAAATAACCCGCAGTCGCGTGTGGAGTGCAACCGCGCCAGGCAAATGTGACAGTGCCGGAGGGCTCTTGCAACAGCATCCCCTTGCGTTGGAGTCTGTGCCAAGAATCCGCGGCAGCTGCGGAACAAATGAGACCGCTGTCCAATGCAGCAGCGAGAACCGTCATTGTGTCGCTCGGACGAAGATCTTTGGGCGCGTAGATATACGGCTTTAAGTGAGGATGTTGGCGACTCGGATATGGCCGTCAGCGTCACGGTGCAGCTTGATGGCTGGTCCCAGGTACCACTCGGTTTGGGTATTGTTGATTCTTGTGGCGAGTCGTCGGCTGATGTTGCTCGGGCCAACACGGTGAGCGAAAAAGGGTGCGATGAGCCATCGCGCACGCCCTTCAGCCTTCCATAGGATTGCAGCTGCACGTTGCGTCGGCGTCAGGGCCAGAATGGTGCAACCGACACGTAGTGCATGCTGTTCAACGCACAATCGGCACTGCTGAAATTTGTCCATCCGAGCCTTGTTGGACCTGTAGCTGGAGAATATACGGGTTCGGATAGAGTAAATGGTGATTCGGGGCTCGGAGAGAGCACACCTTTTACTAGCTCGGAAGAATGGCGAAGCCCGCTTGAGGATAATGGTCTGTTTATCAAGGGGATGAAGAACTTCGCGCTTCCTCTTCACCGGAAATGTAGTGGCACAGAAAGTGCGTTTCGGCCAGGCTTCATGGGGAGTTAGAAACCGTGAAGATCGAGAACATGAAGAGGACCGGTCGGCGATAGCCATCCTGCCGGGGCAAAGAGTTTGTCCCTTGACTGCAGAATTTGTTGCTCTGCAACAATGTTCTTTAATGAATTTTTGTCCAAATTCAGGAGTGAGTTTGGTTGGGATTTATGAGGGCGAATCGAAAGGGGATTTTCTATGCCCTCGTATCCGCTCGTCTGAAGGAGTCTTGATGAGCAGCTGCAAACTGGGTTGGGATCCAAGTTTTGACTGACAATATTCTGAGGGGTCAGAACATTATTTTCAGTAGTGGAGGCTTTTGGGATCGCCTCACTACTTACTGTGGTCACAACGGCAATATTCAGAGGAGTGCTGATTTTGTCGTCGACTACAATTCGCTTATCCTCGTATTGCGCCTTAAGCGCTTCCAAGGCGAGAGAGAAATTTTCGTCTACCAATGGAAACGGCTTGACGATAGCATCCGCCTTACCCTGGGTTTTGTACCGGAGGTAGTACAATTTCTGAGCGGGAGTCAGTTTTGGGCGATTTGCGTACTTTTCCGTGAACATGTCACGGAAAGACGGCCACTCCTCATCATCTCCGTAGAAGATTTCGGAGTCGGCAGGCGGAACCCGGGGATGGGTATTCGAAGAACATTGAGGTTTTCGAACTGCTGTTTTCTCTGGTAATCTGGAAGGCTTTTGAAGTTTTGCACTTTGGGGAAGCCTTTTCTCGAGGAGATCGAGAATCTGGGCTTTGCATGTCATGAAATTCTCAGAGCAGAGATAAAATTTCTGACGCATCGACTCCTTTGAATTATCAGGCAGCTCACTGTCGTCACGGGAGAGAACTTCATTGTGAGCGCTGACAAGTCGACCCCAATTATCATCGAGTCTTTC